>CAUYPK010113088.1:0-31073 GCA_963574355.1 Loris lydekkerianus
ACAATTACATACGGGGGGTGTCATTTTTTTATTTTAAAAAAAAAAAAAAAAAAAAAAAAAAAAAAAAAAAAAATTATTGTACATATAAGATCCAAAGAATAGAGTATAAACCTGATAATACTAGTAAATGTATAGTGAAAAGTCAAAGATAAAATCAATGTATGGAAAATGATCATTTTCTTATATAATAAACCCAACTGTAAAGTATCAGAAGAAATTCCAAACACCCCAAAATTCCAAAAACCCAGAAATAAATACAATAAGAAATAAGTAATACCCTTAGAAGTAAAACATAAAACTTTATGGCAGGATATAAAATAAGTCTTGAATAAATAAAGTTCATATTGTGTTCATGGATGAAGAAATAATATGGTAAATATGTAAATTTTTATTAAATGAACTTATAAAGCTAGGTCAAATTACCAATAGGATCATCTATCAGACTTACAAAATGAAATCTAAAATTGATCAGGAAAACCTGTGATAGCAGTTACGTTTAAGAGAGGAGAGCATATGTGCTATCAAATCAAAACACAGTAAAACTACAGTAATTGAAGTAACAAGGTAGTATGCAGGCAGAGGTGAGTGGTGCATCAGCAGACCAGGCGGAGAGAAACCCCACAGTGATGGGCACATGTTTTAGATAAAGGTCATCATTCAGACTATAACAAAAAAACAGACCATTCAGTAAACATATTGGGGCAATGGACTATCCATTTAGAAAAATATTTCACATGAAATAACTTCACACAAAATTAGTTCACATACTAAGTTTAAAAACTAAGAAGTTATCAACAAAATCATAACAGATTTTTTTCATAATCCTTGCCAAAAGAATTCAAATGCTATTAATCAAAAGATTGCATAAAATTGTATTTTTCTTTTTGTTTTCATTTATTTATATTTTTTAATTTTTTTTTTTTTTTTTTTTGTAGAGACAGAGTCTCACTTTATCACCCTCGGTAGAGTGCCGTGGTGTCACACAGCTCACAGTAACCTCCAACTCCCAGGCTCAGGTGATTCTCTTGCCTCACGAGTAGCTGGGACTATAGGCACCCGCCACAACGCCCAGCTATTATTTTGTTTCAGTTTGGCCAGAGCTGGGTTTGAACCCTCCACCCTCGGAATATGGGGCCAGCGCCCTACTCACTGAGCTACAGGCACTGCCCCAAGATTGCATAAAATTTTTAAAAATTTATCTATGGTGCATCTTAGAATGGGTACAGGCGATTGCACTAATGTACACAGCTATGATTTAACAATAAAAAAATTTTTTTTTTTAATTTCTCTGCCCTCCCACACAAAATGGATATTAATATATAAAGAGCTCCTTTATATCAGTAAGGGAAAAAAAATCAATCCAGTAAAGTGTGTAAAACATATATAAAAAAACATTTAATAATTAAGCTATATAAAATTCTTAGAAAATATATATCTTTTATGTTAAGGAAAATTCATATAAAATTTTTAAAAAGCAGTGCATCAGATTGGCAAAAACTAAAGAGACTTGTCTGCACACTGTTGGCTGGGTGTGGGAGACTGGCCACTCTCACAGGCCGTCCGTCGACGGTCTTAATATGGTCTTTTTAGAAAGTGATTCTGCACTATCAAGAAAAATTTTAACCGTGCACACCCTTCAGCCTAATGATACCACCTTGAGGTATCTGTATTATAAAAGTGCTCATATATGCATGTGTTGGAATTTTCACTGTAGCATTTTTCTACTTGGAGAAAGAATGAGAATTACTCACTGATGAAATAGGCTGTACCTAAGTACTTAGGGTATTCCCAAATCATGGGATTTCGTCCAAGTTTAAGAGAATTTAAACAAATCTGTATGTTCTTAAGTATATAGATGCTAGTGGGAAATGAGGGCATACAGGATTCTCCCGTGTTTCCAAAAACCAAGAACTTCTTTAGATGTCTATGTATATATGCTTGTATACAGACACCCCAACACAGAGACAATCATTACTTCTGGGAGCAGAGTGGAACTGGGGTGGAGGTGGGTGATTGAAATAAAACTTTTACTGCTTTTTTTTTTTGGAGACAGAGTCTTACTCTGTTGCCCTCGGTAGAGTGCTGTGGCGTCACAGTTCACAGCAACCTCAAACTCTTGGGCTTAAGCGATTCTCTTGCCTCAGCCTCCCAAGTAGCTGGGACTACCGCCGCCTGCCACAATGTCCAGCTATTGTTTTGTTGCAGTTGTCATTGTTGTTTAGCAGGGCTGGGCCAGGTGGGAACCCACCAGCATTGGTGTACGTGGCTGGCGCAGTAACCACTGTGCTATGAACGCCAAGCCTAGAACTTTTACTTTTCATCCTATATTTCTCTGATGTAATTTTTTAACTTGTTTATAATTTTTTTGAAAAGTAAATCAAGTGTTCCTATATAATTTATGTATCAGTTGAAAAATAAAATTTTAAAATCTCATTCATAATATAAAATCATAAATACAGTAAGTGCCTATCATATATATACATGAAATTTTGCCCTAATAACATGCATCAAAATAAATAGTTGTTAGATTAGAGATTTATAGTTTAAAATAAAAACCTCAAACATGCATGCATAAGGTGAATTTAGGAGTATATTAATAGATTATTGGGGTAGGAAATTATTTTCAAAGCATAACACCAAAAATAGTAAAGGAACAGATTAAAAGATTTGATTGTTTTAATCCCTTTATCTCATTAAAAAATACCATGTAGGAAACAAAAAAGCAAGATAAAAACTTGGAAGAAATAATTACAAGATATGTATAAGGCAAACGGTTAATATCTTTGATGTACGAAGGTCTTCTACAATTTAAAGAAAAAATTATAGACCTAAAAAGAAACTAAACACAGGGCAAAAACAGGTAATTCACCAAAGAAGAATTACAGACATTCTATTAAAGATATGTATCTTTAAATCTCGATATATAGATATATATCTATGTAAAGAGTAGATTTACATATATATTAAGCTTAAGACACAAAAAATAAAAGGACGCACACTGCACATCAAATTGATACTGTGCATTACTTTTTTAAGTAAGACTAAACATCGGTAGTGTCAGGAAAGGGTCACGAGTTGTGTGTGAGTGGCAGGAAGGGTGAAGTAATTTGACACAAAATGCTCGAAAGGGCAATTTGGCAACAGGTACTCAAACCTTTCAATGTGCATTTTCCTTAACCTGGCAATTCCCCCCTCTAGCAATTAAACCTAAGGAAATAATTTAGAAAGTGTGCAAAGAATTCACTGAAATCATGTTCATTTATAGAAGCACATCTGGATGGCCCTTCCTCTTTGCTGCTAAGGTGGTGGAGGCGGCAGGGAGACTAGGGATTTGGGAGGAGAAATTTAGGCAGGAGGCCTCCCAAGGATAACGCCATTGGAAAAGAGATCTCTGCAAGTTTAGCAAGCCCTTTAGCAGAACAAGTTATGAAAGTTATGCCAGTAGGGGTGACGTGAATCTCATAGGTCAGACACTGTTCTACATACTGGAGATGAATAGGGGTTTTTGTTTTATTGGGAGGTTTTCTTGAGATAGAGACTCACTCTGTCACCCTGGGTAGAAGGGTGTGGTGTCATCATAGCTCACAGCAACCTCGGACTCTCGGGCTCAAGCAGTCCTTCCTCAGACTCCCGAGTAGCTCAACTACAGGTGTCTCCACAATATCTGCCTAGTTTTTTCTATTTTTAGTAGAGATGGGTCTTGCTCTTGCTTAGGCTGGTCTTAAACTCCTGAGCTCAAGGGATCCTCCCACCTCAGCCTCCCAGAGTGCTGGGATCACAGTGGGAGCCACCACCCGGCCTCAGAGAGGAATGTTTAGCTCAGTGGTTCTCAACCTTCCTGATGCCACGATCCTTTAATACAGTTCCTCATGTTGTGGTGACCCCCAACCATAAAATTATTTTCATTGCTACCACAACATGAGGAACAGTATACTAAAGGGTCACAGCATTAGGAAGGTTGAGAACCACTGATCTAGATAGAAAAATACAGACGGACAGGTGGATGAAAGCATAACGGATGGATAGACAACTAATTAATAACAAGTAAGCAAATAAAACAAGATCAGATTGTGACTCAGATGCAGGCCACCCTGACATCCTTCTTCCCTCCCTTCCTCTGCCCTCACCAACATTTCTCTCTGGTGCTAAAATTGGCAGAGAAGAGAACAGCTCACAGCTCAAATCAGAGGTCAAGAAGATTTGACGGCCTCAGGAGAGCGTGAGGACTTTAATTCCTGAAGAAAAGAGCACGGCCTGGAGGAATAATTCAGGTGGAGTAAGGGGGGGAGGGCCCCAGAGGACAGAGGTGGTGATGGGGTGTGGAGGGCTGCCTCCAAGGGCTTCCTAACAGGATGCTGTGCACTCATCAAAAATGGTGCATCTGTTCTGGTTTTGGCTCGGTGCCCATAGCACAGTGGTTATGGCACCAGCCACATACACCGAAGTTGGCAGATTCAAGCTCGACCCAGGCCAGCTAACCAACAATGACCACTGCAACAAAAAATAGCTGGGCACTGTGGCAGGCACCTGCAGTCCCAGCTACTTGGGAGGCTGAGGCAAGAGAACGGCTTGAGCCCAAGAGTTTGAAATTGCTGTGAGCTATGATGCCACGGTACTCTACCCAGGGTGATAGTTTGAGACTGTCTCCAAAAAAAAAAAATGGTGCATGAGAGCATTTAACACCCAGGTAGGGACTTCTTGAGGGTTGGGGCAGAAAGACCTCAAACAGACAGTTATACTGAGATACAATACCCAGATGTCCATCCTCCTTTCCATGGACTGAGTGGGCTAGATTAAATTGTTAGAAGCTTAGAGTGAAAAACTGATTGAATGCCCTCTAAATCTCTGTGCCTGCACGTGGATGTGCCCAGGTACACGTACCTACTCTCAGGAAAAGGGACACAGCTCATCTTTCTCGTACCCCCACCTGCAATACAAAGCCATGTGGCTGCCTCCCCTGTCGAGGCCACCAGCACAGTTCACGTCATGTCAGGCCACTGATTTTGTAACTGCCACTCCCTGGGAACCTCATCACCCTCTAGGAGCCAAAGGCACGGAACCCAGTACCCACATTAAAAGAGAGACAGAAAAAAAAAACTAGCAACCACCTAAATGTCCACCCCACCACAGGACTTGGTTAAATAAATAAATCATAGTAGAGTCACGGGATTGTTTTTTCCACCCATCAAAACGGGTAAAGACCAGCGATGTTCAGCCAGTGTGCCGGGAGAGGATCTTAGGTGTGCCACAAAAATTTTTTAAAGATCATTAGTTAAATTATTTTCGAAAGAAATTCAAAGCACAATAAGTATATTCCTTTTTTCACTCCTTTTTTTTTGTCAACATAATTTAAGTGTGCTGCAGAAATTTAACTATAGGTTCAAGTGTACTGTGAGATAAAAAAAGGTTGAAAAACACTGGTCTAGACAAATATATTAACTTAAACGGCTGATTATAAAATGGCATGTGAAGTATAATCCTACTTTATCTACAACAAAAAGAGGAACCAGTGTGCAGAAAAGATCTGGGAAGGACAGACAGCAAAAATTCTGCCTCGGTGATCTCTGAGGGATTCCCATTTCTTTCTTACTGCTCAGCTTTATTTCTAATTTTCAAACTAAGTTTATAATAGTAAGAAAAATTAGTAAAACGTCAGTAGATGTGAAAAGGGAAAAACACGCTCTGTAGGTTTTACAGCACTGAAGGTGCCTCAGAGTGTATCTAAGGCAGGTGGGGCCTGGAGGATGGGGAGAGTGGTCAGGCTGGTTCCCTGGATCTGGTGGACTCGTGTCCAGTCACCTGTTGGGTCCCAGGTTAAAAGAGAGTCAAGAGATAGGCACAAGAATGGTTATAACTTTTGCAAAAGCAAAACTCTTTCTCATAAAGGTAACGGTTAGGGTCTGTCGTCATTGCTGTCAGCCGAGGAGACACAGCAGAGACCGCAGGGGCCGAGGACGCCCCTCGCCCCCCACTCTGTGTGTTTCCTCTCTTTGCTTCTCTTTCCAGATTGCTTAGGAGGCAACCCTCTTTCCACAGGGTATCATCATCAGGAACTCTGACATGGCAGCAGGGTCCAAGGAAATGCCAGCCAGTCTTGGGGGCCCCTGGTTTGAGTGAGGACTCTCAGGATGGGAACCTGGCTCCCAGGACGTGGTCACACACTCACTCAACAGACATCCACCGTGGGTCGATTTCTGTCAGGTGCGAGGTGTTTACTAGCCCCACCACATCACTCAGCTAAACTGGCAGCCCAGTTCCTCAGTCCAGAGCTGGGAGACGACCCCAGTGACCGGAAAGGGGTTAAGTCTCTTCAAAGCTTACAGCTAAAAACAGGTGTTTCCCATCTCAGGTATTTGCAACCCTACAAATTATGCTTCCCCAACAGCACGGCTCTTACACATCATTTTGCTGTCTCCTGGCCAAAGTTCCCTCTAGCCTGGATGGAGTAGAGAGGGGTGGCTTTCAAGGCAAACGCCTGTCGGAAGGCCATCGTCCTATCCCGGGCGAGCCCTCACCAATTATGACTCACGCCTGTGACATCCTCTCCTGATCCCTTCCCAATGCCCTAACCACACTCCACTCTCCCCCCAAGGACTGTTTCTCCCCCAGCACACACTGAGGTCAGTTAGGCATCCCGGTCCTTGTTGCCCCGGCCTGGTTATAAAGTCATGTGTTGGCCACCTTTGTGGGCCCCCCATGTTTCCTGCATGTTACACGTACTTCTCACGTAGAAAACGCTCAGGAACGCCTGCGTTTAGAGACCCTCCAGTCAGCTCCACTGAGGGTGCCCACATGTAACGCCAATTTCCAGCAGGCAGAAAGCTCAGGGGCAGACAACTCAAGCACAGCCCGTGATAATATCAGCTCTGAAAATCCACCTTCTAGGCTAGAATGTCACAGCACTGGGCAGATACCCAGCAGCCAAAGGGCAGACAGTCCTTAATGGACCAATGCCCGTCAGAAGGCCTGTCCAGGAAGGCTCTGGTCTGTGGGCTCGTCAGACCTGTCCCACCTGCAGGCAGGACCAAGGGGATGGTCTCATGAAGGTCCTAACTCTCCAAACCCCGGAAGCTCACGCACTTGGAAGACTCCAAGTCCAAGGAGAGGCAGCCGTGGAACTAACACAATCCTTCACTATTCCAAGGGCCTTCTCCTCATTCTCACCACTCTGTATGCTAATTTCAATGCTATCATCCTCATTTTGTAGTTGAGGCAACTGGGGCACGGTTACATAACTTGCCCTAAGTCCCACAGCTAATAACTGGTACTGCTGGACATACACCCCGGGCCTCCTGTCTCCATAAGCCATGTACCTCACCCCAAAGCCACCACAACCTATGTGGCCTGCAGCTGAGGAACCCCAAGTTCCAGGGATGCTGGGGGTGAGAAAAGCAACTCCCTCCAGCCTGCCACAAATAAGAAGCCACACGCAAGGCTTGTGTCCACATTTCCCACAGAAGTCTGTGCTCCCCCATCAGTCTGCGAGCCCTGTGAGGGCAGAGTGACCACCTCCCAATTCTGTAGGCCCAGCCCAGCTCTGGGCACAAGGTAGGCCGGCCCTCCATGGGGGATGCTGGTCGTAAGGTCCAGCCCAGCTCTGGGCACAAGGTAGGCCGGCCCTCCATGGGGGATGCTGGCCTTAAGTCTATTTGGAGCACCGTCTTGCTTTGTGGGACCAGCAACACCAATGTGGAAAGGAACAAATAGTATACCATGGTGAGGAGAATTTAAATGGACAAAAATAAATAAATAAAACAGAAAAGGAAGACGGAGTCAGCAGAGGAAAAGGCTGAGAGGATTAAGTCACCTCAATCCACCCTGCAAGTCCCGCGAGTTCCCCACTTACAAACACTGTCAGGTATTCACTGAGAGCCGTGAAGGTGGCCATCCTGCCCCTGGGGACACGAGAGACCTCTCAGGAGCACACCAAGAGAAGGGGGTCGGCATGCCCAGGGATGAAGGGCAGCTGGGCCCAGAAGTGGGAGCCTCTGGCCATCAAAGGTGCAGTGGCCTTCAGGGGTGGGCCGGGGGGCTGCAGCCGGCAGCAAGGGAGGTCTCTCTGAGGCTGCAACTTTGCACGGGCCATGCATTTCACGGACCTCTTCAGCTGGGTACAACATCTCGCTTTAATTCCCACGTGCTAACCTGGACCAGCAGACGAGTCAGACTTCAGCAGAGAGATGAGGGGCACTCCTGGAAGTTCTCCCTCCTGGACCTGATTAAAGACCATCCTTACCGCCCAGCCGCCATGTGAGTTTCCTCCCTGCTTAAGAAGAAGGAAAAACAGACACATTCTTGTGCAGATTTTGACCTTTGCTTCTTTCTTTCCTTCTTTCAGCATTTTTTTGGTGGGGGGGGTGGTGGGCAGTTTATATTTTCAAAGGCCTGCCTTGTCTCCACTGCACATTTTCAAGAAATGATGTAAAGAGACAACTTCTAAAAAGACACTGTAATGCTGGAAAGTGCAGGCCTCTCCGCCTGAGCCCGGCTGCGTGTCTATAATCACTCCAACATCTGAAATGGCCAGATCGCATATGCTTATGAGGCTGGGACTAACAATATGTTATTGATGCCATTTTAAGGAACTGCCAGCCAGCATCGCAAAGTGCAGCTTGCCAGTGGAGGTGCGTCCCTCCTCCGCAAAGCTTCCTTTCTCACCCTTCCTGCGTGTGAAAGCCCAGAGTCCTCGAATTCCTGCCAGAGGCCAGGGTATGGCAACACCAAATGTAAACATTTATCCCTCAACGACAAGGAGAAGTCTGCCGTGTCAGGCTCCGAGCTGAGGCTTCACAATAAAGCCTTTGTCTCTGCAAATGACAAGGGGGTAGCATTCCCCTCCAACCTGATCTACAGGAGAGCAGTTTAGTTGTAACCAAATTCTGGAAAATTACATTTTTTTTTTTTTTTTTTAGTTTTTAAATTTAAAATAAAAAATAAGCCAGCTGCATGCGCACACACACACACACATTTACAGTAAGTGACTGGGCCTGCGAAATAATGAGACTTAGCATGCTTTGGGGGAAGGAGATTTGAGAACTGCATCCTTAAACGCACATCGACGGTGGTGCACATGCTTGTATAGGGGTTCCTTGTGAGAAGGGGAAATAGGAGGTGGCTGGCAGAGTTAGAACAGGTTGTTTCAAATGATCAGAGTCCCCGGCACACGACTGAGGAGTGAGGCTGCTTCCCCCTAAAAGTGTAAAACGTAATACTCTTCTAGCCTTTCTGAGACTGCCTTAGAAGTATTATGCTGTTACAGATTTCAAAAGGTTAGCTTCAATGAACCTGACATCAGTATAACCCAAAATAACCCATTCAAGAGAAAAGTAAGAAATAATTGCTGTTTTCTCTTTTTTTTCCCCCTCCGCTATATTGCTATAATGATTTTGCATAACAGATTGAACAAAGTGCTGTTGTGACAGGTGGTAGAATTCAGCTAGTAAGCACCGAGACAGGGTTCAATTTAGTTTGTGAATCCTTTAATTGTTGTGCAGCTAATTAAAGAAGGTTCTTTACACTGGCAAGTGTTTACCGTCGCTAGTATGCATACATGAAAAATTAAATTGTGCCTTCAAGGGCTGAGAACTATAGAAAAATCATAGCTGAGGCTGCAACATGCTTACCAGCTCAAAATAGCTGCTTTTCACAATTGGAATTTGTAAAACTTTTTGCTAAGCAAATATAGAGCTAATTAGAAGTGTTCGTTGGACCAATTAACATTTAAATAAATAAGCCATATTGCACATTTCACAGTCTTTATTTAATGATGCTTCTAACTCTTTGGAAAGATTCTCTTAAGTACAAATAAGTTGTCATAAAAATGAAAGATAAAAATAACCCCATAACAGTATATGCTATTTTTTCCCTTTTGCCTTGAAGTCCTTTACGAAAACTCTGTACCTATTACTGATGAAGAAAGGGGGGAAAAAAGCAACGCACCTGCCGCCCACAAACTTGTATCTTCCCTTCATTTTCCCTCCTTACCTTGCTCCCTCTCTGAGCAGAAACAGACTAACATATTTTATTACTATTTAAATTGTTATGATAATTCTGTTTACTTATGGTTTTTACCCCATGACAGAAAAATCTGTTTTAGAAAATCTCACTTTAATCTGAGAACATGCGTAAGCAAGGGAAAGAAGTTAAAGGAGACCCAGAAAGCAGTGGTTGGGGAGGGCAGAGAGAGAGCCGTCTGGGAAGTCTCCACGTGGGTTCTGTGCAGAGCAAGCCCGGTGGGTGCTATGCCCTGTCTGGGGTTCATGTTGGTTCCTGGCGGAGGCCAGAGACACGGGTTGGGGGGGGGGGGGGTCACGGAGCTTAACCTGGACTCCGACGTCCGTCTTGTCACTCTCAAAGCTCAAGATACATAAACAGAGGAACAGAACAGACAGCCCAGAAACAACCCTAGGTAAGTACAACTATCTTTTTTTTTTTTTTTTTTTTGCAGTTTTTGGCCAGGGCCAGGTTTGAATCCGCCAGCTCTGGTACATGGGGCCGGCGCCCTTACTCCTTTGAGCCACAGGCGCTGCCCACAATTACCTTATTTTTGACAAGGATCCAGACGTAGTCAACGGAGAAAGGATAGTTTTTTCTACAAGTCATGTCAAAGCAACTGGAAATCGATGAACCAAGAAAAAACAAAACAAACAAAAAAACAGAAACTTGACCTAAAAATCACATCACATTTTATTTAAAAAAAATTTTAAAAGCTTGATCACAGATTTAAATGTAAAACTATGAAATGCTTAGAAAATAATACGAGAAAAAATCTTGACATCTAAACCCGGGCAAATAGTTCTTAAATATGATCCCAGAAGCATCAATCACAGACGGAAAAATTGGTAACGCGGATCTCATCAAAATTATTTGAGGTTCTGCAGAAAACTCTGCTAATTGGATAAAAAGACTGGGGAAAAAATACTTGCAAACCATATATCTGACCAAAGGCTCATATTTAATGGATATAAGGAACTGTCAAAACCTAACGGTTAAAACAAAGGTTCATATAATTAGAAAATGGGCAAAAGACACAGCCAGGCATTTCTCCAAAAAGTTATACAGATGGAAAAGAAGGTCATGGAAAGATGAACAATATCACCAGCCACGAGGTAAATACAGGTTGCAACCACGGCGATGTAAAGCTCCACACCTAAAATTTTTTAAAAACATGACACCACCAAATGCTGCCAAGGGTGCTGGCAAAACTGGATCTCTGGTGCAAACGGAAAATGGCACAGCCACTCCAGATAGTCTCTTTAAAAAAAAAAAAAAACATATACCGTATATACTCGAATATAAGCCAAGTTTTTCCCGGCACAAAATTTGTGCCGAGTTCGGGTTTTCCGGCACAAATTTTGTGCCGGAAAAAACTCGGCTTATACTCGAGTATATACGGTACTTACTATGTGGCCCAGCCATGGTACTTCTGAGCATTTATATCAGAAAATTCAAAACCTACATTCACACACACACACACACAAAGAAAACCTGTATTCACAAAACAACCTATTGTTCATAGAAGCTTTGACTATAACAGCCAAAAGCTGGAAACAACTTAAATGTCCCACAATAAGTGAACAGCCAAACAAATGGTGGCATGTCCATACTATAGGGTATTACTACTCAGAGATAAAAAGGAACAAACTATTAATACACGCAACCACTTGGACGGAGCTCAACTGTTAAAAGCCAAGGTCATCATTTATGTAAAGTAGCAAGTCAAATTGCTATCAGACTGCTATTTCAATAGGAGCTTTCTATAGATGTTTTCTGAATTTGGTTATTTAGAAAATTATTTCTTTTTATTTTGAGACAGAGTCTATGTCACCCTCCGTAGAGTGCCATGACGTCACAGCTCGCAGCAACCTTGGGCTTAAGCTATTCTCTTGCCTCAGCCTCCCAAGTAGCTGGGACTATAGATGCCCGCCACAACGCCCAGCTATTTTTGTTGCAGTTGTCATTGTTGTTTAGCTGGCTGGGGCCAAGTTTGAACCCACTACCCTTGGTGTATGTGGTTGGTGCCATGATCAGTGTGCTACGGGTGCCGAGTCTAGAAAATTATTTCTTAGAGTAAAAAGTCAAAATAGAAATATAAGGGTCAAAAATAAAGAGGTAAGTTAATCATGATGGTTTTGGGAAGGACTGCTGCCCAGATTCTTCCTTCACACTAAGTTGGATTCCTTGTGAGCTCAACCTATGTACTTTTTTATTTTATCTTTTAGAGATAGAGTCTCACTTTGTCGCCCAGGCTGGAGTGCAGTGTTCATAGCTCACTGTAATCTTGGACCCCTGGGCTCAAATGATCCTCCTTCCTTAGCCTCCTAAGCAACTAGGGAGGCTACAGACACATGCCATCATACCTGAATAATTTTATTTTTGTGGAGACAGGGTCTCACTATGTTGCCCAGGCTGGTCTCAAACTCCTGTCCTCAAGCAATCCTCCTGCCTTGGCTTCCTAAAGTACTGGGACTGTGGGCATAAGACACCTCATCCAGCCTCAATTTATTTAAAAAAAAAAAAAAAAGCCAACGTCAAAGTCACGTGTATGTACCCTGCGTGGTTCCATGTGTATAGCGTGCACAGACGGATAAAATTGCAGAAATGGAGTGCAGATTAATTGTCACCAATCAGAATGGGAGGGGCAGGATTCCTCTGTGAAAGGACTGTCAGCGGTGGGGGGAATCTGTGGTGCAGAACAGTCCAGTGGCAGAGGTGGTAGCTGCAGAACCCACATGTTTGATCCAATGACACAGAATCAGCCGCACACATCGTAGCAATGTTGAGCTGATGGTTTTTGACATTACATGGTACTTATGGAAGAGGGAAACTGGGTCAAAAGTGCACAGAACCTCTCTCTACCACCTTTGCAACTTCCTTTAGATCTCTAATTACTTCACAATTAAAAACAGAATGGTGTTTGAATACCTAAAGAACGCCAGGCCTGGTGGCTCAAACCTGTAATCCCTGGGAAGCAAAGGTGAGTAGGTCACTTGAGCTCAAGAGTTCTAGCCTGGTCTGAGCAAAAGCAAGACCCCGTCTCTCCTAAAAATAGAAAAATTAGCTGGGTGATGTGGCAAACGCCTGCAGTCCCAGCTACTTGGGAGGCTGAGACCAGAGGATCCATTGAGCCCAAGAGTTTGAGGTTGCTGTGAGCTGTGACACCATGACACTCTACCGAGGGCAACAAAGTGAGACTCTGTCTCAAAAAATAAAAAGTAAAATAAAAACCTAAAGAATGATTTTTTAATCACATGTTACTGTGTTTGTACTTTCTAAATTCTAAACCTGGTCTACGCTGCAAGCTGTTAAGTTTGTGTGATGAACTGGTCACCCCTTTTCCCCACTGGGAATCTGAACTCTAGCTAACTTCTTATAAGGACAAGGGTCTTCTCAGACCCCCTTCCTCAAGTCCTAATAGCCTGTAATCACTATAAGGTCTCATTGTTGAGTCTGGCTTCTAATAATGATCCCAAATTAGCCAAAGCCAATTAACAGCGAAATAAATGAGGAAAATTACTAAGAATACATGGATGCACAGCTTCCGAAGGGAACGCTTGGAAGGTGACCATTCAGCAACGAGGCAGGTAGCACTTTTTCTAGAGTGAGTTCCAGAACTTAATTGTCCAACCTGACACGTGGCGTGCCGTGCCTGTTCAGGTATTTGCATTTTAACATGCATAGATTTATTCGACAAAACGGACAGGAGAGGAAATAGAGGGTCCCTAAGCTGGTGAGAGTTCTTTTGGGCAAAACTCTCCCGTGGTTTATGCAAGTTAGACACTGTGTGTTAATGAACTGAGAGATTTAGGAGGCAAACTCAGGGACCAGTGTTTGAGTCTCAACCATAGTTGTCAGCCTGGCCTTGTCACAACTCTGAAGCAACAAGTTCTAACAGGTGGTTAATGCCCAGCTTTTCAACCCCAGGGCTGTAGGACGTGAAAAAGCTACCTGGGACCCTGGGTTCTGGCAAGGAGCTGGGGTGTGAGAGGTGGGATTGCAGCAGGGCAGAGGCTCCCGGCTGGCTTGAAGGCTTGAGGGTGGGGAGCTGGCCATCCACCGCAGCAGGAGGCAAGACATACCTGAGACAGGCTGCCCCTCCCTCGGACGCATGTCCGTCCTCTGTGCCCTAAAACTGCTCCTGTGTAACTGTCAGCTTGTCTACATCCAGCTGCTAGATGAAAGATGAACGGGACAGACAGACCTAAGGAAACTGCCGAAAGGAAAAGTAAACCACAAATTTCTAAAACTTCAAATCAATATAGGTCAAGTTGGACGCTGCCTTTCAAACTGATTAACTTTAGAGAACACACAACTTGGGGTCCTTTATTTAGAAGAAATCTGCCAGCCCCAATAGCCTTTTACAGACAAAACCATTCCATTGGGTGAGCAGAGTTATCCAGCCTCCCTCTACTTCAAAAAAGGCTAGCATTTTTCTAACAGGCAATTTTTAAAATTTTTTGGTGAGAAGTGTGTTTTTTTTGAGACAGAGTCTCGCTTTGTCACCCTGGATGGAGCGCTGTGGCATCACAGCTCACAGCAACCTCAAACTCTTGGGCCCAAGCGATCCTCCTGCCTCAGCTTCCCGAGTGGCTGGGACTATAGGTGCACACCACAACACCCAGCTAGTTTTAAAGATGGGGTCTCGAACTCCTAAGATCAGGCAATCCACCCGCCTCGGCCTCCCAAGTGCTGGGATTGCAGGTGTGTGCCACCTCCCCTAACCTGAGAAGTCATTTTCTAAAAATATACTGAAAGAGAGAGAACACAGATTTTTGGGGAGGGAAACTGTTCTGCGTGACACTCCAGTGGTGGGTACATATCAGGATGCATGTCTCATGACCCACAAGAAGTCCACCAAGAGAACCCTAACGCCAGCTGGAGACTTGGTGGTAACACTGTCTCTACGCGGGTTCGTCCCTCTGTACAGCTGTTCCGATGTGGTGGGACATGTAAACAGTGGGAGCACTGACCACGTGTGGGGATGGGGGCATGCGAGCCATCTCTGTAACTTTCTACTCAATTTTGCTGTGAGCGTAAAACTGCTCTCAAAAAAAAAA
Source organism: Loris lydekkerianus (assembly GCA_963574355.1). Classification (NCBI taxonomy): domain Eukaryota; kingdom Metazoa; phylum Chordata; class Mammalia; order Primates; family Lorisidae; genus Loris; species Loris lydekkerianus. The sequence continues at coordinate 15,057 of CAUYPK010113088.1, forward strand.
AAAAAATCAAGTATATAAATTAAAAAAAAAAATGAAAACAAAAATGCAAGTGACCTAGTTATCTTAAGTCTTACATTCCAAACAATCCTTAACTTGCATTAAAATGCTAAAAAGTCCTTACTAAACAAAAATGATGGAAAAAGGTAGATCTTTTACTGCATCTGAGAATCAGCAAAACCAGGAGGACCGTAACTCTTTTTTTTGTTTGTTTGTTTGTCGGGGACAGATTCTTACTCTGTTGCACAGACTAGAGTGCCAAGGCATCACAGCTCATAGCAACCTCAGCTCCTGGGCTTAAGCTATCCTCTTGCCTCAGCCTCCCCAGTAGCTGGGACTGCAGGTGCCTGCCACCACACATGGCTAGTTTTTCTGTTTTTAGTAGAGACCAGGTGTCACTCTTGATCAGGCTAGTATTGAAATCCTGAGCTCAAGCAATACACCTGCCTTGGTCTCCCACTGAGCTTGGGTTACAGATGTGAACCAGAAGAGGTGTGTAATCCTGAGCTCAAGCAATCCACCTGCCTTGGTCTTCCACTGAGCTTGGGTTATAGATGTGAACCAGAGAGGTGTATAATCCTGAGCTCAAGCAATCCCCCTGCCTTGGTCTCCAACTGAGCTTGGGTTACAGATGTGAACTAGAAGAGATGTGTAACTCTTAAGGGTACTCTCCATCACCACAGAAGCAAAGCTTGTCATAAAATACCATGATGTTAAAATCCCATCATTAATATTATTTACAGGAAACAGATGGACTGCTGGCATCCTGGAGGCCCCTCTTAGGCAGAGAAACCAAAGGTCTGGGTGACCCTGGGCCCTCTTGCTCCAGGATGAACTAACCTTGAACAGTTACCCTGACATCTTCAGGCCACATGGTAAGGCTCTACCTCTAACAGCTGGTTTTAACGTTAAGCTACAACCTGCCCGCCCCAAACCAAACATGTATTGGAGTATAGACGCTGAAATAAAAAATAATTGCTGCTTTTAATTTTAATTATCTAAACGTCCCCTTTATAGCATCGAAGGTGTTTGTGGATTAGACTATCTAATTGTAGGGTCATACTGTACCTATCCCAGGTTAGTGCCGCCCTTTAACCCTTTTATAAATATCGGATCACCAAAATTATGAAAATTAGTAGCAATGAAGGTTCGCCTGAGGATTGGTGCTTCTGTATGCAGCAAAAGCCCTAGCCAGAGCCTTGTTTGGTACCAGGCTGTGAAGCCCAAACGTGTTAACACAAGTAACAGTCACACCGTGGCCGCCTTTGAGGCAGGTGCAAAACTCCACACATGCATTACCAGGAGTAATGGAGCTCATGAGAAGTTGCACTGAGATTAAAACCAGATGTGCGTGACCCCAACCCCAGTGAAAGCTCCCTGCTCCAGCAAGACCTTCTCACCCACATTTGTGCAAATCTGGCTCATTAATGGTCACTGTCTCTCGGGAAGGTAAGACTACTCTGGAGCAGACAAGCAACTTCCCACGTGTGATTTCCCGACTGTACAGGCAGAGCAAGCAACCACCATCAGATCTGGAAGAAGGTGGGGGGTGGGGGATGGCACTGGGGGTGTTCCTTCCTCTTTGTGGGGAGGTTGTGGCTGGGAGGGACGTAGGGACGTGGGGAGGGACGCTGAGGAAGGAACTCCCTCTGGTGCAGTGAACCCAACAGAGATACACCTGGCCCAGCTCAACACCTGGACCTGCGTGTGCTGGGGGTTAGGAGTGGGAAGAAGGTTGGTTAAGGAAATGATCACTTACAAACGCAAATGTGGTAATTACATACTCACACGTGCACCTATCCTAGTTAGACACCTAACCACCCATTTACACACACAATTACCCAGTGTGTCTGGGTTCATGGTAGATGAATAGGCAGTGCATGGGTGCACCTGTTGAACTGGCTTCAGAAAACATTCCTAATCCTCTATTATAAAGGGGAGAAAATTAAAGTCCTTTAGGAAAGGCCTTAAACCACCCCTTAGGGAGATACACAAGGGGGACCCTGTGTGCTCTATGCCTCGTTCCTCCTCTGCCGAGATGTTTGACGTCCGATGGTCCAGCTGCCCTTTTCCCGTCTGCACACAGCTCTTCCCACCCCTGTGCTCCTGTCCTTACCCAGCTCCCCTGGACTTCCACCCCTGGATCCAAGGCCACTCTGCCTGCACGTGGTTCACGTCTGCTTTCTGTCCCTCTCAGCCACCACTGCCTGTCCAGCACCGCCAGACACCCTGCCTGCCACTTTGCCCACACGCCCCTTGCTTGAACAAGTGTCCATAGCCATGTGCTACTTATTGCCTTTCAGACAAAGGCAAATCCTTAGCCAAGGGCTCTGTGGTCCCACCAGTCTCTCCAGTCCTCACTCTCTGCCTCCAGCCCCACCAGGCTCCCTCTGCCATGGGGCCTTTGCACACGCTGCCTCTTTTGTCTAGAATGCTCTTCCAAGTGCTGTGCCACTCAACCCCCACCCGAGACTGCCAAGATTGCACCTCACCTTGGTCCAAGTCCCCAAGCAGAGGCTCTGGGAGCTCCAGACACCTCTCCTTAAGGCACTTGCCAGACTTGGGGTTTTACATTTGTTCCTGTGATTTTCTAAGGTGTATGAGTCCTTCTCTCCAGGGTGTAAGCAGCACCGAAGCCAGGGATCCAGTCCATTGTTACTCATCAGGTCCACAGTGGACAGTAGGTGTTCAACAAAAGTCTTGGGAATGTGACTTGGGTGAGAGGCCTCACGCCTGTAATCCCAGCACTCTGGGAGGCAGAGATGGGTAAGATTGCTTGAGCTCAGGAGTTCGAGACCGGCCTAAGCAAGAGCAAGACCCCATCTCTAAAATGAGCCAGTCGTTGTGACAAGCGCCTATAGTCCCAGACACCTGGGGGGCTGAGGCAGGAGGATCGCTCGAGCCCAGGAGTTTGAAGTTGCTGTGAGCTGTGTGACACCACGGCACTCTGCCCAGGGAGATAGAGACTCTGACTCAAAATAAATACATAAATTAATCTTTAGAATGAGTGTCATAGTAAGTGAGGCTATGAATGAATGGATGAAATGCGACCCTCTTACTGACACCTTTCCTTGTGCTTTTCATAGATACCTTCCGTTATTTATCCCAGAAGCTGTTCCCAGGGCTCCTTCCCCAGCAACTGGGAAAATGAAGTTCTGTTAGGTGGTTTCTGAGTGAGTGAGAGAGAGAGTGAACAACGGGGGTACTGACGCAGCCCTCAAGATTGCTGCAGGACGCGGCACGACACTCCACCTTGCATACTACTGCTTCCCAGACACCACTCTGTGCAGCAGCCATCACAGCTCTTAGCTGGCCAGGTAAACAAACAAATGCTATCCCGTTGTACCACACAGGCGATTTGAAAGGGTCTCCAAAATGCCATCGGATGCTCAGCATCCACGCAGTCTGACGTACCCACTGTAGTCATTTCATTGGAAGTTACCAAGCATTTAAAAAAAAAATTAAATGAGCATGCACCCTGTCATATTTTGATCTAACTATGCACTAATTTCCAGGACAGGAAAAAAAAAAAAAAACAAACAGTTAATTACTATTTTGTACCACAGTCCTCTCCTTCCCTCCACTGTAATGTAATGTAGTCAAATAAAGAAGTTACTCCAGCGCAATTTTCATCTCTAGAAAATAAAGCGGCACTTAGAACTCTTTGTCTGGGAGTTTAATTGTAGCTCACTTAAGAGCAGTTATCTGATGTACTCGTGAGAACAGAGACATCCTGAACAAAGGGGAAATCACACAGAAAGCGGGAGGGCTGGCCCAGAAAACGCTAGTATTGGGGCTCCGTCAAGAGGCAGTGGCGTGGCGTCGGGGGTTGGCAGCACAGAGTGCCCAGGGAACCACAGGTAATTGCTGCCGGGCAGTGGTGCGGGGCGTGAATCTTCCATCGCAGGCCTCCCAGCCTCCTCCGCTCACCCGCCACCCCTGAGACAGACGGGGCCTTGTGCTGTTTCCACATGGGCGTGAACGTCTTTAAGGCTAAATTCTGTGGTCTCCTTAATGAAATCCCTGTGGTGGCTGCTCCGATCCTCCCTTTGTACTTCAGATTCAACCGCAAAATCTTTCTGTCCCCACCTCCCCCGCCTCAGTGGATTTGTGGTTTCCTTCTGGTTTCCCTGCAAATTCTGGATGACACCCATTGGAGGCCTGCGGCTCCCCAAAGGAGGACTCAAATTCCCCGAGAATTTAGGCGTGGTTGCCACCCACCAGGGCTGTGCGAGCAGGGATGCCCTCCTCCGCCCTAAAAAGAAGCTCAGCGTCTCCTTTTCACCCTCCCCATCTGCAGATGACCAAAGAACCACAGACCAGAATGGGAGTACGCTTGTACTGTCTCTCCTGACATTCACTTTTTTGGGAAATCCTTACCCAAAGTGGAAACCAGAGGCAGAACATGGGATGTCTGAGACATGCCACATCAGCTAAATTAATACTGATTTGTCCTGGGGCACAATTACAAGGTTTAAGGTTACAGTGCTAGCAGTTGAAGAGACAATTATATTTGAAGACAGCCAGCGAAGGGGTGGCAGGGAGTTACCGTCAGAAGCAGGGAAAGTCGGGTGAAGATTCAGTTCCTGAGCAAATCTGAAAAGGCGTTTCTTTTTCCGCTATGCCCCCTCGCCTTCTGGTCTGTCCTGGGCTTTGACATTCTTTACAATTAAGGTCTGCGAACAAGGTTCACCCTGAACAGGGGCAGTTCCAAGTCCAGATTAAAATAGACGCAGGCTTGGAAGTTGAGGGAGGGGGGGATCTATTTTGGAATTCCTTGGAACAGGGCTAAGGAGAGAGGGATTGCAGGGCTGCTGGTGACCACCTTCCCAGGTGTGCGCGGGGGCACCGGCTGGGGTCTCTGCTTCTGGCTTTACTCGAGGGAGGACGCCCCGGCCCCCAGCATGAGCATCTGTTGCACAGGCAAATCCTGGTCTCTGGTGCATACATATTAACGCGGCCAGTGCTCTAGGCCATGCAGCACCCGAGGTTTATAAAGCTCAATGTTGAGAAGGCTCATAACAGCTCTCAAGTGGGGATTCCTTTTTGTTCTGACAGTGGGATGGATGATCCCACGGCCCCGGGCAGGGTTCAGGAATCCCCCACTGGTGCCCAGCGGGACTAAGTAGAAACGTGGTGGGAGGGGGGAAGAGGGCTCCAGTCTGGCTCTGCATGGAATGTTTCTAAGGGGTACGAAGGCCCTTACAGCCCCTTCAGACCTCAGGAAGGCTGGGTCCCCAGTGCCCATGCAGAAGGGGGACTTCTCCCGTTGAAGGCCTGGCTGGTGAGGTGGGCACAGCTAGGAGTCAAGGGACCAGCACAGGGGTTACGGGGCTGCAGCCTCAGTACACACCTGCGTCCCCACCTCAGCCCCTGGAGTCTCCGCCGTCTGAGGAGTTTAACGTTCTGCTTCCTACTTTTTAGCGCTGAAGCTGCCCGCAGCCTCCTCCCAGTTCAGCCTCCCCTTAAACAGTTTCATGTTATTGCCGCCTTTACTCTGCCCTGGGCTTCTTTTTCCCTCACCCAGACCTTTTTTCCAGTTTGAGAGCTTATTAAAAAGGAAAGAAGTCCCTAGCATTTTTATAAGTTCGAGCTTATATTATACTAAGGACAGCTGAACTAAAGATTAAAGAAAAAAAGCAAATTAGCAGGATTCTCTCCTCTCCTTTCTGCTCATCACAGTCTCAGTCCCTGCTCGGCGAACCCCTAGGAAGTAGATTCAGCTGACAGTAAGAGCTTAGTGTGGGGCAAACTTCCCCCAACACGGCAGGTGCCTGGCTGGAGTCCTTGCTTGCACATCTCTGAGGTCCCCAGCTGGACTGTCTGCTGAGCTCTCTCGGAAAAGGAGGGAGAGTCCACAGAGGAGCTGGAATCCCGGCAGCCATTCGAGAAATCTCAGGGAAAACATAGCAGAACAGCATGCCACGGGCCTGGCAGGCCTTCTTGCCTCTCTAATTCTGCTGGAAACATCTTTTTCTGGAGACCTTTTATAGCTCAACTTGGAAAATGTCACAATGACACACGCGATAGCCAAGCAGTCCTTCCGGAAGATGGAGACTGGAGGAGTCCACAACAGAGATTTGCTGTCTGCGTGGGCCAGGGGGTCAGATGTGGGGGAGAGGCTAGAAAGAGGACCCACCGGGACACAAGGCACTGTCACATGTTCACCCACGGGACAGTCACAGAGCCAGCACCTTCCAGGAGCCCAGGCTTGTGCTTGGCTTAGCCCCACCTGGAACTTTCCCTTTGGTGAGAAAGGCAGAGGGTGACTAGTGATGAGTTTCACCTTCACACAGTCCCTGGGGACAAACTGTGACTCAGCTTGTCTGTCCTGGACAGGTGGACTTCTGAGCTGGGGAGCATGGGGAAGATTAGGAAACAACTAAATAACAACAACAACAAAATGCCAATAGGGAGCATGCATCTTGGGCAAAGTGTGGTTTCTTTGTAAGAATCTTATGCCCCAGCAGAGAGGGGGGCGGGGACCTGTGATCACCCTCCTAGCAGTGCTGACCTTCTGAGGAGGCCTCTACAAAATCTTCCACGCCCAAAAGCGTTGCCAACCCCACCAGGGGACCTTCCACAAACCGCCATGGAGAATTGCCGCACAAACCAGTCTTCTCCTTGGAACCATATAACTGTGCCTGGACTTTGCAGAGGTGCACAGGATGTTTACAGAGAGGGTGCCCTCATGCCGGGGGTCCCCATACCCATGAAGCACAGCCCCCATGCTCAGTCTCAACTTCTCCGCTCAGGGGGGTAGAGCCTGTCACATCCAACGGGAAGGTGTGGGCCTCCCCCGGGCCCTCAGGCCTCCCCAAGGGGCCACATCTGCCTTGCAGGTGAGACTTCCAGAAATACACCCTCCATACTCAGTCACACCCTGTATGCACATACCCATTCCCCAGCTGCCCGAATGAGGTCCAGAAGGGCCCACACAGGATCTGAAGCCTGGGAGAAACCCACGAATGAATCTCTGTCTTTCTACTGGTCACTGTGAACTATCCAGGAAATAAAATCAAAAACCAAAAGTAACTTACTGTCTGCCCCAATGCTGAAAAGCATGGCATTTTTGTTTCTAAAGAAATCATCTCTTTTTTCTTTTTTCACTCTATGCCTGGGTAGATTGTCATGGTATCATCATAGCTCACAGCAACCTCAAACTCTTGGACTCAAGATACCCTCTTGCCTCAGTCTTCCAAGTTGCTGGGACTACAAGGGCCTGCCACAACACCTAGCTAATTTTTGTCTATTTTTTTTTTTTTTAGTAGAGATAGAGTTTTGCTCTTGCTCAGGCTGGTCTTGAACTTCTGAGCTCAGCTTCCTGGAATACTGGAATTATAAGCATGAGCCACTGTGCCCGGCCAAGAACTTGTCTCTTGATAACACCCTCTGCTCCCCCAACACCTTTATCATGCAAGTAAATACCTTTAGAGTTTAGGCCTATGGCAGCACCCATAGCTCAGTGAGTAGGGCAGTGGTCACATACACCCCAGCTAATGGATTCAAAGCCAGCCCTGGCCTGCTAAACAACAATGACAACTGCAACAAAAAAATAGCCAGGCATTGTGAGGGGCACCTGTAGTCCCAGCTACGTGGGAGGCTGAGGCAAGAGAATCGCTTAAGCCCAAGAGTTTGAGGTTGCTGTGAGCTGTGATGCCACAGCACTCTACTGAGGGCGACATAATAAGACTCTTGTCTAAATTAAATAAATAAATAAATAAATAAATAAATAAATAAATAAAGTTTAGGCCTATTACACTGGACTGCCCTAGAAGGTCCCCCAGGGCGGAGGAGTTGAAGAAGCCCTACCAAGCCTAGGAGGGAAGAGGTGACACTGGAGGAGTCTTTCTGGATGCTGAGACTCAGGAGTGGCCCAGCTGGATGCCACAGCTGGCCTCCAGAACTGTGAAGTGGAAACACCACCTTGGGGGACCATGGGGGCTTGGGCACAAAGTACTAGAGGGCAGGCCATGATGTCGGGAGGACCTCCACAGCCCTGACAGGTGCCCCTAGGACAGCTGGCTGACCTCATGAAGCAACCGTACTTCAGGGAGGTCCAGCTTGGTTCAAGCGCAGCTGAATGACATCTCTCCAGAGCACCCAAGTCCTGGTGAGGACATCTGTACATAAGCTTTCACCACATCCCTGCGCAGGGACATCACTCAGGTTGAAAAAAAGTGGCCACCACTTGCTCTGATTCACTCAATCTTACAGATACCCCTCTAGCCTCACATTTTCACCTCCTGTTTCTCCCAGTACTTACTTCCTGGCCAAATGAGCAGCTCTTACAGCCCAAAATCTGACCTCAAAACAGGGGATGAAATGGGAAGAAGACAGAGGACCGTGTGAGGCCAGCCTGCTGACCACCCCCACGCCCAGCCCGCTGACCACCACTCATGCCCAGCCTGCTGACCACCCCCACACCCAGCCTGCTGACCACCCCCACGCCCAGCCCGCTGACCATCACTCACGCCCAGCCCCCTGACCACCCCCCAGGCCCAACGTCCTGACCACTCTCCAGGCCCAGCCTGCTGACCACCCCCCAGGCCCAACCTGCTGACCACTCTCCAGGCCCAGCATGCTGACCACCCCCACGCCCAACCTGATGACCACTCACGCCCAGCCCCCTGACCACCCCCCAGGCCCAGCCTGCTGACCACCCCCCAGGCCCAGCCTGCTGACCGCCCCCCAGGCCCACCTACACCTGGCCTCATCACAGGGGCCCACAGCCCACTGACCAGCCTGGTCACCCAGTCTGATAAGCAGTGGAGAGGGCCCTGCCTTCCAGCCAGTCCCCTGGGGACAAGAACCCCATCTCTGTCCAGCCATTAGCGTCGGCAGCTTCTTTGCAAATAGGGATTAAGCAACAAATGTCCCTTTCTGTCGAGCATTTGACCTTATCTTGAGTGTGTCATCAGCTTCGAGAGTCATGGCTTATGTCAGTGTGGGTGAAAAACGGCCTCCACGGCTTCCAATTTGGGATCACTCAGCTCTCAGCAGCAGATGTAAAGCCAGCCCGTGGTAAGTGGCAATAAATGGCTTGGAAAGAGGCAGTGGGTCCCTCACTGCTGTCAGCCACGGGAGGGCAGGTTGTAGGCATCTCTCAAGCACTGCCCCCAGCACCAGCCTCCCTCAACAGGGTCTTCTGAGCCTGGCTGGCAGTAGGCAGGGGCTGTGGGAGCCTCGGGCCTCCTCAGTCCTGTGCAGAGCAAGACTCAGATTAGGCTGTGACCCTCACGGCTCTGCAACAGGCCCTGTTTCCTTTGTAGCCAACTGCTAAGTGCCAGCCTTCTCCCCACGTTCAGGCCTCCCTCTGGTACCATTCTAAGGCCACAGAGCTTGGAGGGCGGGGTGGGTCTCCAACATAAAATGACGCTCCCCCTTTGACCCGCCACCTTCCCTCTGCATCTCCACTGACACTCCAGTCACAAATCAAACAGGCCGACTCTTGCTTGCACGGTGCTTCCTCTGGCATCTTTTTTTTTTTTTTTTTTTTTTATCAGAATCTTAAACACACAGATGTCAACATGTTATCTTAAAAATTGTTGATAGGCTGTGACGTTGGATAAGCCTCTGGAAGCGGGTCCCCTGCTGTACACACCACCGACCTGCAGACAGGCTCTGTCACTGTTCTCACTATGATAGAAGTGTTTTGTGAGGTGCAGGACTAATTTCCAAGTGTCTTCCACCAAAAGACTTGTTCTTGAGAGCTTACAAATAAACGCCTGATACCCTGAGCCCTGGCTGGGTGCCAGGCACTGCTCTAAGGACAGATATTAATGTTGCAGATAGCCACCGAGGATCTACTGTGTGTCGGAAGAGGCAGGAGTCAGGAGGGTGCAGGCAGAAAAGATGGCATGGTCTGAGCAGGCGCAGATAACAGATACAGAAGCTCAGCTGGCATAAGGGCCGACTCTGCCCAGAGCAGTGGCACGGCTCCTGCAGTGAGCTATCTTCTCAGCTGCGTCTTGGGGGATACACAGTAAAGGAAAGACAAGTGGCCAGCTTCCTCAGACACAGAAACTGCATGTGTGGAGAATTCCAGGGCCCCGTGGATCTGCTCCTGACATGGAGGGGAAAACCGTGGGAAGGGGAGGGCCTGAGAGGAAGCAGGGAAGGCAGTGCAGCTGGGACATGGGGGCCTCCGAGGCCTTGCCAGCAAACAACAGAATGTACTGGCCTCCCTTCTAGGTTTTAGGTCTAACTTAGGAGTGGGACAGGCAGACAATTTCGCATGGTCTCTGACAAGCACCTGCCAGTTCTGGGGCCTGCGACTCATGCGTTTGGATGTGGACACTGAGGTCCCACTAAGTGCACCAGGCTCCAGGGCACTGTTTTCAAATCTTTACCTCACACACACTTGAATCTATAGTAAAACTTCCATGGCCCACTTAAATTATGTTGATCAAAGAAAAGGGGTAAAGGGAGCTGAGGTGGGTAGGCTGTTTGAGCTCAGCTGTGAGCTATGACTCCATGGCACTCTACCCAGTGCGACAGAGAGAGACTATGTCTAAAAAAAAAGTTAAAAAAAATATATATACTTACTGTGCTTTGAGCACATTCTGTCGTCTGCTGGCGAGGCTGCCTTCCCTGCTTCCTCTCAGGCCCTCCTCCTGCAATGGTTTCCTCTCCCAGGTCATGAGCAAATCCCACTGGGCCCTGGAATTCTCCACATCTGTGCATACGTGCTTTGAACGTGTGAAAATTATTTAATCGATGATCTTTTAAAAATGTTCATGGCATACCTGAATCAGGGGTCCTCAAACTATAGCCCACGGGCCACATGAAGCGGTGTGATTGTATTTGTTCCCGTTTTGGTTTTTTACTTCAAAATAAGATATGTGAACTGTGCATAGGAATCTGTTCATAGTTTGTTTGTTTGTTTTTTAAACTATAGTCCGGCCCTCCAACCGTCTGAGGGACAGTGAACGGGTTCCCTGTTTAAAAAGTTGGAGGACCTCTGTCTGAGATCCTCTTGTGGCACGCTGGTTGAAAATTTCTGGTCTCTGAGGACCCATGGCTCCACCTGGCTGGGGATTCAGAGGACCCAGTGGCAGTGCTGACACACTGAGTTCAGAGCACAGGGGTGGGGCGGGGCTGCAGCTGGACTTAGGGAAGCAGCTGAAATACCCACAGGAGTAGCCGACAGGAGGGTGGACAGGTGCGATCCGTCAGCACCCAGGAGCGTGTCATGCAGGGGGCTGTGAGAAAGCTAAGGACACCTACAGAGGCTGACGCGAAGGAGGCCCAGATGCCAAGTCCAGACGTTAAGGATTTATCTTGCAGGTCACGAGCAGCCACCACCACGTTAGGAAGTAGAAAGCAGCCAATGGCGGCCCGAGGAAGACTGAGAATGACCGCGCAGCAGAGCATGGGGAGGAGGGATGCCGCATTGTAACCGGGCTGATGGCCAGGTGACCCAGCTCGTGGGAAACTCCCTTCAGGGCACCCAAGAGGTGGCCACAGCCTCCCTAGAACCAACACTGCTTCCCAGAACCACTGAGCCCCCCATGGGCAGCCCCTGGCCCACTTCAAACACTACAACCCACCAGGTCATCACTTCCCTGGGTGTCTGGGTGGGCTCCAGCCAAGGCTACCCATCCGCTCTTACTTCCTTCCTCATGTCCACTACCCTCACCCACCCTGGGGCTGTTCTTGCCCACCTCAAGTTCCTTCCAACCTCCAGCTAGGGGCATGCCCTTCCTAAACACCACCTCACCTCGGTGCGCCCACCCCAAGGCACTCCTCCTCTCCCAACCCTCAAGGTGCAGCATGTGAAGGCCCTTTGACCTTCACCCTCCACTGGGGTATCACCTTCTCCAGACCCTGCACGTCCAGCTTGCCTGTGTCAGCATCCAGGTCCAGGCCTGAAGTCCCCAGGGCACCCCAGGCAGGGCCTGACCTGCGGCATCACTCAGAGGAGAAGCACCGGGCATGTACATGAGCTGGCCCCAGGACAGGGTGTCCCTGAGAAGGCTTGGCCCTGACCCATGCCCCCAGCACTCACACAGCATGTGGTCTACCACTGACCCTGGATCAATAGTCTGTGAAAGAAAGAAAGAAGGGAGGGGCAGCCAAGAGGAAAAGGGATGAGCCAGTAAGTGGTGGCCGGTGTCCAGCTGCACAGGGGCCAGCAGCGGTGTCGCTTGGGACTGTCTGGGCCTGTCTTCCTCAGGGCTAGTAATGCCCATGCTGGGCAGACCCCAGACCCAAGCCATGGATGGATCTACCTGGCCTGATGAAGTTAGCACAGTCCCCAAAACTTGAGTCGCAATCATTGTTTACAGGGAAAGGAAAAGGAATTGCATTTTATTAACATGTGTAACAGTGAGCTGGCTAATTTTAAGGATTTCCATGGGAAATTCTTTTGAACAAAGAAAAGCGGCTACTTGGTTTTCATTTGCTTTTTTTTTTTTTTTTTTTTTCTTGAGATGTTCTTATTCTGTCACCCTGGCTAGAGTGACATAAGGTCATCAGCACTCACAGCAAACTCAAATTCCTGGGCTCAACCAATCGTCCTGCCTCAGTCTCCCAACTAGCTGGGCTACAGGCACCTGTCATGACACCTGGCTAGTTTTTCTACTTTGGATAGAGAAGGGATCTCACTCTTGCTCAGGCTGGTTTTGACTACTGAGTTCAGGGGATCCACCTGCCTCGGCCTCACAGAGTGCTGGGATTACAGGTGTAAGCCACCGTGCCGAGCCAAAATAAATGATTTCAATACGAAATTCCCTTCACTTGGTGAGCACCCACATGCTCCTGAAGTCAGAGCCACCTGACCCAGGAACTGGCTTCCTGTCTTACGTCTGTTCTCACGGATGCTGCACAGCTCTCAGGTCATCCTGTGGATTCTGCCTCTGTGTAGCTCCTGCCAAGCCAGGCCGTCCCTGTCCTTCCGTCACAACCGGCTTTCATGCATTAATAAATGACAGGTGGGACCAAAAGCACACTAACTTCCCTCTTCAGAGAAAAAAGAAAAAGAAAAATTCCCTGCCCACATCCCATCCACCGAAAAAAAGTGCTTAATCAATGAAAAAATTAACTGTATCCCTAAATAAAGAAGTGCAGATATTTTCTTTACAGTGCTTTATTAATTTGTAAATACCATTATTGAATTTTTGAAAGTTCTAATTTAAATGTATTGATCTATTATTGTTTTGTGGATTTTTTTCCCCCCAAATGTCTTAGAGGAAAAGAGCGACTACGGCTGAATGGGCGGTACTATGGCAGAAACTTTGCCAAACCATAAATGAGCTTGGTTCAAGTGACGTGTAAAGAAAGATATGGTGTCCAGTCTGTGAAGCTGACATGTTTATGCTTAATTCAAATTGGACAACTTTCTTTTAATAACTGAGTCTGTGGGTAGCCATAATACGGAAATGAGACGTGGAGACGGAGCTGCTGCTCTGCAGGCCGGGGCAGGGATAGTAACCAGTACAGAGTAAAGGCGTCAGCCAAAAGGCGGACAAAAGATGGTCCGTGTCACTCACAAGGTCTTGCAGGCCCATTCCGATGAGATTTAAACCCAGGAAATGAAAAGTATCCACTCCCTGCTTGCTTTCTTCCAAAAAAAAAAAAAATAAATAATAATAATAATAATTTAAATTAAAAACTATAATGTTTCCTGGTTTCCCGGTAATAGACTTCACGGGAATTTATTTAGCAAAGCTTTGACACAGTGAAGGTATGTGTGTGTGTGTATACATAAACATACACACACATATATAAAAATATATACTCACAGTAACATAAAAGAGGCAGATATGTACATGCCAGCCAGCTCAGCTCTACGTCCCTCAGATCCCTCACCCTGCCCTCTGTCACCAACAGGAAGACCGCACACACGCCACCCCTCTGCCCCTACCCGCCAAGGCTTCCCACTAACCGTTGGCATTGGCCTGGCCTGCCCTCCACTGTGGCCTCGCCTCCCTCTACCTCCCTGGGCCCTGGGGCTCCGGTCCCGGCTCCTCCAGGATGCCAGCCCTATTCCTGCCTTGGGACCTGTGCCCCAACAGGACCTCCTAAGTCTGGAAGCCTGGCTCCCTCTTAGTAGGCAAGTCTCAGATCAAAGGTGACTTCCTGGGGAGGCCTCCTGAGACCACCCCATCTAAAGGAGGCCCTGTCAGTTTACTCTTCCCACTGGGTGTTATCCTGACACCCTTTTGTTGGCTATGTATCCCCATGCCTCCCCCACCCTTCTAGAATTTAAACAAGGACCTTGCCTGTCACTTAGTGCCTGGCCCCAGCACAGGGCCTGGCATACAGGAGGTTCAAAGAAGTGTTGATCTAATCGGGGGCAATGGGTCTGCTTTGGGTCATGCTTTGTGCTGATTATGAGAAACTCCAGTTGTACAACTGGCTGGGCACAGGGCTGGTCCCTCCAGAGAAGCCCCAGACAGACAGAATTGATCCTTCTGGAAAACGTCCCATAGCCCCTCCCGCATGCAGCCACACTTTCAAGAAAGTCGGGGCCCTTCCATCCTCCTTCCCAGTGGCTGAAGTCTGAACATCTGAAGGAAAGGATCCTTCTGGTCTGGGAATGCTCACGTCTGAGGCCACAGCTGAGTTCCCCTGCAGAACTTGAAACAAATTAGTTGCGTCACTTTTGAATTACAGAGTGCTAAAAAAATTAATATTTATGACTCTTCAATGTCTCATTTCTTTTTGGCCAGTCGTAACTCAGTTTTATCTGGCCTCACAGCATCCGAGGGCCCAGCCACTGTATCCTCCAGGGGTGGACGGGCCTGGCTGGGGGTTGACACTGTGTAGGCCGTGCTTTGTGGGGTGGCCCCAGAGCATACACCATGGCTCCCATTTGCATGGACGGAGTTTCCTGCCAACGTTTCACCCCATGCACGAATTTCTATGCAGGCAACAAGTAGGGTCTACAACTGGGCCATGTAAAGATAGGACAAAATATTTTGCTGGCAAAAATAATTCTGTTTCTACAAAAAGGCCCTCCCCAAGAATCTCCTGGCACCAGGGACTACATTTTGTTTTGACTTCTCCTTTTGGGTCTTTGCTCCTTGTTGGAGCTATTCTCTGCAGGACACAGAGTGGCCATGTCCTCAGTGGTGTCGGCCTGTGACACTGGGCAGGTAGTTACCCCACCCCTCTGGGTCTGAGCTGTCTCATCCACAGATCAACATCCTCACTCCCTTCCTCAGTACTGTAGGGAAGACGGAGTGAGGCCAGGAAAGGGGGACCCGCTCAGTGACCGACTAATCTTCACTATTTGTCCCAGGCTCACCTCAGCGGCTCATCCTTTTGTGACCCCCACACCCACCTCCTACAGCATCTGTGGAGCCAGCTGGCTCCCCGGAGGGCATCCCTCCCCTTCAGCCTCCCTGCTGGCCCCAGGGCAGCCTCTCACAGTGTCCCTCCCCCCTATAACTCTTCCCCTCTTTTACCCTCAAATCCACTCCCCCTTTTCTAATCCTCACCTGAAACTCCTCCATCCTTTGCCCCCTCAAGCTCTCAGATCTCCTGGCCATGATGCCACATTCCCTCCACTCTGCCTTGTCACTGCGACAGGATCAACCCTCACCACCACCTGCTCAGGCTGCAGAAGAGAGGGCTCTGCAGAGAAAAGGGAAGCCAGGAGTCCCTTTTGCCAGACATGGGGGCCATGACATTAGGACCTAGCTCAGGCTGGCTGCCATCTGGGATCCTCACGTGGGGATCCCCACAGAAAGACATTCCAAGTAGCCATGACCACCTAGATAAGTGTTTTTCAGCCTTTTCATCTCACAGCACACTTGAACCTCCAGTTAAACTTCTGTGCCACACTTAAATTATGTTGATCAAAAAGAAGAGTAAAACGCAGCCCTACTATGAAACTAATTTATAGCTTCCATATGAAAGCTATAACCCAATTATAACCTAAGAATATGAGGGAGGGGGGACGATGGGTGGAGGGAGGGTAATTGGTGGGACCACACCTACGGTGCATCTTACAAGGGTACATGTGAAACTTACTAAATGTAGAATATAAATGTCTTAGCACAATAACTAAGA
>CAUYPK010113092.1:0-44902 GCA_963574355.1 Loris lydekkerianus
CTGAGGGATTCTACTGTGTTTCCTCAGATCTTTGAGGGATGCAACTTCTTGTCTCAATGTGTCAAAATCTTTGGTCATTTGGTCTTTGAATTTGTTGAATTCTTGAGACATCTTTTGGGTTACTGCTTGGAATTCTAATTCGATCTTATTTGCTCTCCAGATTCTGAATTCGATTTCTGACATCTCAGCTGTTTGTTTGTACATGGGATCTTGTGCTGTGTCTGCCCAATTTTTCCTTGGGGGAATTAATCTACTCTGAGTATTCATATTGCCAGAGTTTTTCCATTGATTTCACCTCAAGATTGTTTTTCACCATTGCCTCTGGCCATCCTCAGAGTTGGGGAGTTGTCTTTCCAAGATTAGACCCAAGCAGGATCACTCTATTGTTGCTGGATCTTTGTAGGGAGTGACCCTGTGTAGCTCCTCTGGGGCTGCCCCAGGCAAGGAATTCTGGTTCTGGAAGCAGCTTTGGAGTGTGATACACCAGATGCAGCAACAGGGTGGGGGGTGGTGCACACAGTTCTGGGGATGGAGGCAAGGAGGGTAGAGGTAGGAGGATGTGGGGTTGTGCGGCTCCCAGAGTTCCTGGTCAGGGGATGTGGAGGCCCAGCAGGCATGGGTCGTGGGTCACAGCGCGGCTCTTATGGAGGTCCAGGCTGGCACCAATCACAGGTTGTGGGTGGTGGCGCAGCTCTTACAGAGGTCCAGGAGGGCACCAATCACGGGTCGAGGTGCAGCTCTTAATGGAGGTCTTGATGGACCTAAAATCCATCATCTTGAGAGAACTGTTCTGCGTTAGAGAAAACCAGGGCTCTGGAGAGTATCCAGGACACCATATTCCTGGGGGCTTGGGCCCCAGATTCAGGGCAGGTGAGCGCTGAGCACCGCAGACTGGGCCACCAATGACAGGCCACACACTTGCTGACTCCTCACGCTCCCTGAGGCCGTGCTGGCACCCTCAAGAGCCAGGCTGGGTGTCCCCAGTTTAAAACTTTTTTACTGCCAATAATCCTGTATACAAAGTTTAAAAACAACAAACAATTTGGGAGAAAATATTTTAAAATCAAATATCTGATAAGGGATTTATATTCAGAACATATAAAGAATTCTTACAACTCAATTTTTAAAATGGGCAAATGATTAGAATGGACATTTCTCCAAGAATATATCTAATTATCACTAAGCTAATAAAAAGATGTTCAACATCAGTAGTTAAGAGGGAATTTTAAATCAAAACCCAATAGATACCTCTTCTTACCTTCTAGAATGGCTATAATAAAAAAGACAGACAATAGCAAGTGTTGACAAGAATGTGGAGAAGTTGGAACCCTCAAAATCTTGCTGGTGAGAACATACAATGATGCAGCTACTTTGGAAGTTTCAAAGTTTGTTACAAAGTTAAATGCAGAAGTACCATACAGCCCATAAGTTCTACTGCTAGGTATTTACCCAAGAAAAATTAAAAAGCATATGTTCATTAAAAAAAAATGTGTACACATGTTCATAGTAGCATTATTCATAATAGCCAAATGCTGAAAATAATTCAAATATCCCTCAACTGATGAATGGTTAAACAAAATATGGCATAGCCATACAAGGGAATACTATTTATTTTTAAAAAAAGAAGTACCAATACTATACTTGCTATAACATGACAGGAACTTTGAAAATCTTATTCAAGTGAAAGAAGTCGAACACAAAAGCCATATGTTGTATGATTCCATCAGTATGAAAAATCCAGAATAGGCAAACCTATAGAGACAGAAAGATTGGTGGTTTCAGGGACTAGAAGGAGGAATGGGGAGTGACTACTAAGGTGATACAGTTCAACTATTTGTCCTTGTCAAAGTTCATATTGAAATTTAATTTCTAATGTTGGAGCTGTGGGTTGGTGAGATGTGTTCAGGTCATAAGGGCAGATCTCTCATGAATGGCTTGGTGCTGCCTTCATAGCAATTAGTGAGTTCTTGCTCTATCAGATCCCTTGAGACCTGATTGCTAAAAAGAGCCTTGGGCTCCCCCTACCCCTGCTCCCTCTCTCACCACATGACCTGCTGACTTCCCTTCGCCTTCCACCATAAGTGGAAGCTTCCCGAGGTCCCTCACCAGAAGCACATGCTAGTGCCATGCTTCTTGTACAGCTTGAAGAATGGTGAGCCAAATAAATCTCTTTTCTTTATAAATTATCAGCCCCCTGTATTACTTTATAGCAGCACAAATTGACTAAGAAATAAGGGATATGTGTTTCTTTCTACAGGGGTCTAAATATCCTGGGGTGAGATGGTAGTGATAGTTGAACAACTTTGTTAACATACTAAAACCCACTGAATTGTACACTTAAAAAATAAATAAAAATATTAAGGGATTTTAAAAGCATGTCTCTTTTTTGCATATATATATATATTTTTTGCATAAATATATATTTGTTTTAAAAAAAAGAAAATAGGCTTGGTGCCCGTAGCACAGTGGCTATGACCGAGGTTGGCAGGTTTGAACTTGGGCCAGGCCAGCTAAACAACAATGACAATTGCAACAAAAAAATAGTTGGGCACTGTGGTGGGTGCCTATAGTCCCACCTACTTGGGAGGCTGAGGCAAGAGAATCACTTAAGCCCAAGAGTTTGAGGTTGCTGTGAGCGGTGACACCACAGCATTCTACTGAGGGTGACATAGTGAGACTGTCTCAGAAAAAAAAAGAAAAGAAAATATACATAAGCAAAGAAGCTCATTATCAATTATCTTACCACTCAGAGATATGCTTAATATTCTGCTTTACAATTTGTAAAAGTTTCTTTTTATTTTATGAAAATAACAAGTACACAGAATTTTTTTTTATTAAATCGTAGCTGTGTACGTTAATGCGATCGTGGGACACCATACACTGGTTTTATATACCGTTTGACATATTTTCATCATACTGGTTAGCATAGCCTTCCTGGCATTTTCTAGTACACAGAATTTTAAATATTAAATACTTCTCTTTATGCCACTGCTCAGCTGTCATCTCAAACTTCCCTCTGTTATCATCCTTGGGATTCCCCTTGCCCCCCTGTCATGAATTTCTTCCTTGGTTTCATGTCTTCTTTCTTGCTTTTAATCTCTTCTTAGGCAGATAGAATGTCTTGGGGGACAGTCCTAGCAATAGGACTATCTCTTGGGTCACACGGCTGCAATTGGGGCTGGTGGCCCTTAGCCTACAAGTGCAGTTGCTATCCCAGGCTCTGGTTTTACCATCTTCCTGGAGAAGTCCCTGTTTCTCCCTGTGAAGTCCCCCTTTTCTTTACACCAACTCTTCTGTCTGAGTTTAATCCTTTATTTCGTTGTACCACATCCTCTACTGGATTACTGAAGAAAAGATATATGGGAGGTCAATTTTTTGAGGCTTTGCATGTTTAAAAATGTTTGTACTCTGTGCTCATACTTGAATGATAGTATGGATGGATTGAGAATTCCAGGTTTGGAATGTTAAAGACGCTGCCTGCTACCGTCTGGCGTCTGTGCTTGGCACACAACGTGCCCTACCAATCTGGAAAATCATGTGCTCTTGTCAGGGAAATTTTCTTGAATCACTTCATTGGAAATTTTCTCTCCTCTGTTTTCTGTTTTTTCTTTCTGGCATTTCTGTTATTTTGCTTTTGGACCTCCTACACCAATCCTTTGGATTTTCTTCTCCTCTCTCCCTTTTTTTTTTCTTTGCTTTACTTTATAGGGGCAAGGGTTCAACTCTATCTTCCATTCCTTCTGATGTCTTTTCTTCTTAATTTTGCTGCCACATTTTTAACTTTTAGCTCTTTTGTTCTGAATATTCCTTTGTGAGGTGGGAACATGGAAAAGGTATGGGTTTCATGGATATAGTATCTTCTCTTAGCTCTCTAATGATAATATTCATACGTGTCTGAGCATTCTTCTCCCGATTTCCTTCTAGTTGCTTTCTCTTTGCTTGCATATCTGTCCTCCAAATTAAACATTCCTCTGATGTCTCATATTCTTTGATTGACTACTCACAATTAAGAGTTGAGGACTAGGCTTGGTGCCTGTAGCTCAGTGGCTAGGGCACCAGCCACATACACCAGAGCTGGTGGGTTTGAATCCAGCCCAGGCCTGCCAAACAACAATGACAACTACAACCAAAAACAAAATAGCCAGGTATTGTGGCAGGTGCCTGTAGTCCCAGTTACTTGGAAGGAAGGAGGCATGAAAATTGCGTAAGCCCAAAGTTGGAGGTTGCTATGAGCTGTGACGCCACAGCACTCTACTGAAGGCAACATAGTAAGACACTGTCTCAAAAAAAAAAAAAAAAAAGAGTTGAGGACTAAAGAATCTCTGAATACCTAGGTCAGGCCTGACAACCCTGAATTTGACTGTAGGGTAATCTGGGTAGGACATTTCCTGGGGAAGAATCTTTACACTTTTGCTTTGCACTAACCCAATAAGACAGAGAGTTTTCTTCTTATTTGTTTTCAAAAAGGTAAAAATCTGGGTGCCATCATTCTGGTACTGAGTGAGAGATGGACTGCGAGTTTCTATATTCAGCGCTGAGAAAACATACAGTCACTTAATTCATTCACACTGTACCTATCAATCCACTAATATGTCCAGTTCCAGAAAAAGTTGTTACCACTTGATCTGAGACTTTGGGTTTGATTCTAAACTCATCCCAGTTCTGGTTTAAGATTATCCTTGTCCATGTCTAGAAGGGAAGAGTTATTGTGACAGAAAAGCTGACAACAAGAATCAAATCTTAGATTTGACATTTCAAAAATATAAACCCTAAAGGACTCAGGATATTAAAGTTTATATAACTATGGAGAAAAAAACTTTCTAAAATTTGGAAATAAGGCAAAAATGATGGCTGCATGACCTTTCTTAAAAAGCCTTCAAAGGCTCATCTGACTCACTGAGGGGATGTGCCTTTGATTGTGATCCAGATATATCATAACCCTGAAAACGTAGAGATTAACTTATAGAAAAATGATAAGGTATGAAGATTTTTGAAGGGGAGGAAAGAAGCTTGATAAAGAAGATAACCCCAAGCTTGCATGTTTTTTACTCTGTAGAACATTAACTTGTTTTGTAGCTATTTAGCAATCTTATGTGGGTCATTACAAAAGTTTTGAGATACACAAAAATCAAGAAACCTAAAAGCTGTATGGACAGAAACAAATGAAGCCCTTCCAGCAACACCAATCAACCAAGCAAGTTGAAACTGTTGACTGTGTTTCTTGGAAGTGAAATAATGGATCATAACCCAGTCTGTCTCAAAACTTTCGTAGTGACCTACATATTTCAGTATTCTGTTCCCCACAAACTATAATCTTCCTTTCTCTTAAAACTTCTTCAAATTAGCTCTTATTTTTCTCCTGGTGCCTTCATTAGTTAGTTAATATAACTTTGGCATGAGTTTGTCATCTATGTGTAGGAGAATTGTCTCTTTTAACAATTTGAGAATTATGCTTTTACACCTTGTCTTTGCCTATTTTGTGTTTCTATAAAGAATACTTGAGACTGGGTAATTTATAAACAGTAGAAGTTTATTTGACTCTCCGTTCTGGAGGCTGGAAAATCCAACAGCATAAGACTGGCATCTGGCAAAGGTCTTCCCGCTGTGTTATTCCATATCAGAAGGTGGAAGGGCAAGACACACATAAGACAGAGAGGGAAGGGCCCAACCTGTCACAATGACTAACCCACTCCTGAGATAATGGCTTTGATCAACTTAAGAGAGGAGGGCTCTCGTGACCTAATGACCTCTCAAGAGCCTATCTCTCGTCCCTTGGCAATTAAATTTCAACATGACTTTTGGAGGGGATGTTTAAATCATAGCAACCATAAATGAAAGGTCTGGAAGAAGAGTGTTCAGTGAGAATAAATTGTTTTTCCTGAACCAGATTAAATAAATGAAGATTCCCTGGGGTGAGGGAGAGGAAAAGAGTCAGAGGAAAGCAAAGGAGCACAAAAACTGGCAGGCCCTCACAAGGGGATTTTTTCTGCCCTCTGCCTCCAGAGTGGGTTTCAGGGGAGATGACATGCCAGGGACATCACATAAGTTTGGGAGCTCGGAAGACAAACCTAATGCCAGTGAAGTACTAGAGAGATGCCTACAGGAATATTTGGGGAAATGGTTCAAACTTGGTATCTCAGAGCTTCTGTGCAGCCCAGCGTGGTTAAGGAAATGTTTCCAATGTGTGGACATAGCTAAAGAAGAGCTGGACTTGGAGAAGCATGTAGTTGTGATAAGGAAGGTGTGTAGACCCAACAATGAAGACAAAATGGATTGAGGACAAATCAGCAGATGCCTGGGTAGACGAATGACAAGAAACCAGATGTCCCCCAGGTGCCTCATGGGTGTAAGTTTGGAAACTTAGACACGATCCTAGGAAACATGAAGGGACCATAAATCGACTGTGAAGATATTTGCTTCACTCAGCAGAATAGGAGCTTGAAGTAAAAATAGAGGTATAGGATACAAATAATTTATCTTTTTTAAGAAAGTGGATTATGCTGTACTTCCTAATGAATATTCCACTCAGTAACATAGCATGGACATCTTTATAGGTCAATACTCTTCTACAATGTCATTTTTCATCTCTACGTAGCATTCCACCATATGTGCTAGTTTAATGATTTAGAAAAACTAGACATTTCTCCTTCTACCTGACAGGCACAATCAGTACCAATCATTTTATTTATTAAGTCTTGAGTTAAAATAACATCTACTTCTTGGAAAGAATCACAGACAGGATGGATCCCAACTAACAACTATAGTTAAGGAATTGGTGATCAGTGATGGCAAAATCAAGTTATCTTTAGAAAGTCCTTTCATGAAACTGGTGATGATTAATTTGGGGTAGCCATATAGAGTGACATTGATTCAATTCTTTATGAGGAGACCTCTAGGGTTGGAGGACACCTAGGATCTTCCCTAATGTGTGTCTTGAGTAATAGCAAAAGTCAACTGTCTACCTGCCCTTGGGTCTGTACATGTGCCAGCAACTGGAAGGCAGGGATGTGCCTGCTAGGCACAGGTTGGTGTTGAACTTCTCAACCTATAACACAAAGCAATGAATAAGCTCATTCCAAAAGGTATGGAGGAGACTGTTGTGTGCTCCCACACTTGAAGGAAGGACTCTTTCCGTGATGTAGACAGAGATACCAGCGCCTACAGGGCTGCGATTCCATGGCATTACTGTGATAACGCCCTCTAGAAAATCACACCCTGTGCAGGAGCAAAGGTCCCAGAGTTAATCAGTTACCTGTCAATTTCCCCAGAATGCTGGTTTCGATCATTCCTTTCTTCTTTGATGGGCTTATACTTACTATACGTCAAAGTTCCTCCAGTTGATAGCTGGGATGGGATGTTATTATTATATTTTGTTATTGTTATTGTTGCTTGCAGCTTTGAAAAACCCCAGTGTGTTTGGATGAACAGAAGCATTTTGATCAATTCTGATCAAATTGTTCTTGCTGTTTTGTACAATTTATTCTCAAAAGCGAAGATGAATACGCAACTCAACAAGGTCACAAAAAACTTCACAAAGCTTGTTCCAAGGATAGAAATAAAACACAAATTCCTCGTTTCTTTTTACAAGAGAAATAAATTGTCATTTCTCCTCAAGTGTTGAGAGGAGAAAAAGTATATTTACAATATGAATTCTAATACTAAACCAATTACAGACAAAAATGTGACTGCTGCACTGCTATTTTATTGTTTTAACAGTGTTGTGTTATATTCAGGGCGTATCATCTTCATTAGTTGGAAGAACAAAATTAGAATCATATGCAGACTTTCTTGGTAATTCATTTAATTTCCTGTTTTCTATCTTTTTGGTGACTTCTGTAGAAGGACTACTTTAAACGTTTTCCCTTTGAAAATGGCCCAAGGAGCTAGGGAAACTTCTATTTTAATGCTCTGTGAGAGGAATGCATTATCACCAAGTCTAACTTCCTTTCCAAACGGTGACCAAGGAGAGTAGAGAGAGAGTGCAGTGGGGGTGAGGAAGATGAGGGATGTGGGGAGTGAGATTAGGGTTCACCTGCTCATAAATATTAGTGATAATGTGTTTTCCATATGCTAGAGGCTAAAATGAGTGACATGAAGTCCATTGTCTTAACTGGGTCAGAAAAATAACATAAACTTAAAGTTCCAGAGGTGTCTAACCTTTTTTTTTTTTTTTTTTTATCTGTGATGTAAATTTAAAAAATAAGAGCTGTCTCGGGCCACACAGTAAATACAGAAACACTAACAAAAGCTGATGAAAAAAAAAAAAAAAAAGTTCTGTGAGTTCTTTTCACAATATCCAACGCTACAGATAAACAAAACAGTCCTCAAATCATCAGCATGCAGGCCACAGGCCAAACAAATAATAGGTAACTTGTACATATCAGAAAATAAAAATTATCCTGTCATTATGGAGTCTTGAAAATAGAAAGCTCTTCTTCTGTTTAAAACAGAAAACCTAGGCTGGCCAAAGGCACAGGCTTCAACCCGCCAACACTTCCCTCCCTGCCTCCAGCCATTCCCACACAGATCCTGCAGGCTGGGACAGTTGGCATCGGTCACCAAGGCAGCTGAAATCAATAAAACAGCTTTACCCTGGACTCCCGGGTAACCTGTGTCATGCATTCCCAGGAGACTGAGATTTCCAGGCTGGAGGACCTGCCTTTCCCCTAACTTCCCTGCAGGAAAAAGGTGGAATCCAAAGAGGAGAACCAGGGGCTGCTGGGATATTCACAGAGTCGACACCCTTCCAGAGGTGAATGTCAATAGTCTAATTATTAAATGTAACATACCTTATGAGAGACAAGGGTCTTGTCAGGTTCAAAGTACAAAAGGCATTGAATGCAAAGGGACTGGCATCTTTGCTTAGGCTAGAACAAGGAGATATTCTATTCCCCCTTAAAAAAGAACAGGAATACAACTAAAGGGCACGTGTCATAAAATACAATTTGGAGAATACACGATGAAATTTTATCCTTATGAAAAGAAAAATGTTCTGTTTTTCCCATTATAAATGCCTTCAGTTCCTGCCAAACCTCTTCTTATCCCAAATGTCTCAGAATATCTGGTATAACACAGCACAGATAGGGTAGCACAAACACTGAGTTATAATTTAATTCAATGTATACTCATGAAGAACAGTTCTACTGAGAATGCCTTTCTGAAATCCCTTCCCCTGCCACCAATAAAAATAGCTCTTGATATTAGGAATTGTTTTTAATTCTTCCATTAAAAAAAGACAGTAATGTTTCCATTCGGACTTTGCCACAGGCACACTGAGCTGGAAAATGTGGTCAGTCTTTCTCATGATGGGGCAGGTCACGGCCCAATCCTGGGTCTCTGGGTGGTATCAGAGACTATTCAGAGGCGCCAGCGTGACTGTTACTTCCCAAGGCCAGATGCTACCATGAAATAGGCACTTCACAAATGTTCAATGAGATAAGCATGTTAGGATCTGAAATCTTAAGCCCTGCATGATCAATACTCACTTTATTGGCTATAAAAACAGACTCATTGTGGGCGTGGAGGGAAGTGGGGAGCTGTTAAAGGATACAAATTTTCAGTTAGACAGGAGGAACAAGTTAAAGACATCTAATGTACAGCACAATGACTATAGTTAATAACAAGGTACAGTGTATTTGAAAATTGCTAAGAGAAATTTTAAGTGTTTCCACCACACACGCACACATTGATAATGTAAAGTTATGCATATGTTAATGAACTTGTTTTAGTCATTCCACAATGTGTATGTATTTCAAAACGTCGTATTGTACACCTTGAACATATACAATTTTTATTTGTCAATTAAGAAAAGAACCAAAAGGCCCATCTCTTCATGTACTGGCTCAGAGAAGTTTGAGAACTTGAATATTCATGGAGCAGAGGAGGTTGTTTAAATCAAGCAAAGCTCTGTTCTTTTTTAAACATGCAGTTCTTTTGTTGTACTGTTCTCCTTTTTTTTTTTTTAATGACTGATTTCTCCTTGCATCGCCTTAATCATTTGAATAGAAGGACTCCTCTTTGAGCCTTATGCAGAAGGCACCAACCAGCACCTGGCTTTGTGCAGGGGCCTGGCCATGTGTGCAACCCTTAGGAGTGTTCAAAACTCCCCTGGGCCACCTCCACACCCATTCACATGTGTGGCACTGTTTTTTAATGCTCTCTTTCTGGAACCCAAGGGGAGAGTAACATTTTTTCTCCCAAACTCATTTCTAATGTTGATAATTTACCTGGTGCTTTTATGCATGTAGTGTGGGAGGGGGGTATATCTCCATCACCTCAGGCCCTCCTCACTGCAAGAAGTTCTTTCCAGCTCCTTTACAGCATAGGAAAAGATTCTACCGAGTTCATAGACTTTTTTTTAGAGACAAAGTTTTATTTTGTTGCCCTCGGTAGAGTGCTGTGGCATCACAGCTCATAGCAACCTCCAGCTCTTGGGCTTAAGCGATTCTCTTGTCTCAGCCTCCCAAGTAGCTGGGACTACAGGCGTCTGCCACAATGCCTGACTATTTTTTTGTTGCAGTTTTGGCCAGGGCCGGGTTTGAATCTACCACCCTCGGTATATGGGGCTGGCACCCTACTCACTGAGTCACAGGCGACGCCCCAAGTTCACAGACTTTTAAGAGCCAAGTCTGATCTTTAAGGAATGAATTGGAACACCATTAATCCAGCTTAAAGTCTAACAGACTAAGTTGAAATTGATCATATAAACTCTGCTTTTTGATTCTAGAATCCAAAAGTTATTGCACCCCTCCCCCATCGTCATCCCCTGGCTACCACTACTTGTAGGAAGAATCATTATAGAGATTTTCAGTTTTTGGCCAGGGCTGGGCTTGAACCCACCACCTCTGGCATATGGGGCTGGTGCCCTACTCCTTTGAGCCACAGGCACCACCTGAGATTTTCATCACTGAATCACTGAATGGAAACTTAGCAGCCTTCAAGGTCAGGCAGATAATTCAACTGCCTGAGTCTGGACAGGTGTAACACAGCAGCAAGCAGGGCAGACTGTAGGAAAAAGGAGATCTCAAGCCCCACCTAGAGGTATTCAGATTCCATCTAAAAAACTAGTAACATCCGAAACAAACCATTCACAGGCTGAATTCAACCCAATGTATACAGCTTACCAATGCTAATTAGTACAAGGTTCCTCATTATGTAACAGGAAATGAAATTTAGACAAAATGAATAATTTACTGGAGGTCATAGAATTGCTTAGTGAAAAGCCAGGACTAGCCTGGCCTCAGGTTTCTAATGCCAAGATGCAGCCTTTCCCCTGTCCCATGCTGCCTCTGGCTCTCGAAACACCCCTCTAAAAATAAAGACCCACTTAAACATGTTGCTCTCATTAAATTAAATGTGGTCAAACTCTTTACCCCCAGATTTCCTTTAACAACGAATCCTGAATAGCATCAGAATATGGATAAGTTGGTCACAGCACAAGTAGAAAGACAGGCACATGCCTGTCTTTCTGATGAGCAGGGTGGATGACGGTTACATAAGCCGGTGGCTCAGGTTTCCCCGCCTCAGCAGTGAACCTGAACAACGACAGAGAGCCTGAGAAATCACTGAGCAAGGCAGAACTCACACCTGTCCCACTTCCAGAGGGCTCTAGAAACCCTGACACCATCACTTTCCAGTCACACCGTGGCTAGGGGACAGATTTTTACCTACGAAGCACCCTGAGAGATGATGTCAGCCTAGCTGGTGAAACCCGGCCAGAATCACTTCCAACATGCAGACTCCGGCTGGCCACACCAGGTGACCTTGAGCGAAGCCAAGATTTGCTTTGAGCCTCTCAGAGGCATTACGTGTGTCTTGAAGGAGTTTGATTTCTGCAAGAAAGGGACAGTGTGGTGTCGTGGCAAGAAAATACTTTGGAACTAGACAGACCACCTCTGAGTGCCCTCTCTTCTGCTCCAGTTAGTAAACAAACATTTCCTGAGTGCCCACTGTGTTCCAGGCACTATCCTAAGCCCTAAGGAGGCAATGGCGAACCGAACCAAACCAAAAGTCCCTGCCTTCGGGAAGATCACACTTTAGTGTGGGGGGTTGTTGGGGGATATGGACTATAAATAAAATGAATAATTCAATTCTATAACATGCCAGAAGGTGGACCAAGTCTCACATTAACACCCCAATCCCTACCTTGTCCAGAAACAGGGTGTAGTCCATGACTAGTTCATTTGCTACAAAGCCCACCCCTCCTTGCCTCAGTTCATAATGAGGGGTGACCCCTAGCTCCAGAGCACCCCAGGTCATCAGCTGAGGCCAGAGCTCCCCCTGCTCCCCTGTTCACCTCCTCCCTTGGCTGATGCTGTGGCCTCTGCTCCCTTGCAGGGATGTTTTAAGGCCCCCCCCCATGGACAAATCTCTCCTTCAGTCTATGTCCCAGAGAGTCCATCCTAAAATAGTGGCTTTGGAGCATAGCACTTACTTTATAGTTTCCTCCTTTGTAATAATGTGATAATTATCCCTACTGGGCAGGATTGTTGCCAGGATGAGGGGTTGACCTGCAGAGTGCCCAGCTCAATTCCTGGCTAGTGGCAGGCATTCAAAAACTGGTAGCTACTCTGTGAGAATCAGATTTTCACTATCCCATCTTCTCAAACCTGAAAGACGACTTTAAAAAGTGCTGTCATAGGGTTGGAGAGGGCAGCCTACCCTTCCTTGAACTCTCCTGAGCACATTCAATGCTTCCTTTATGTGCTCTGACAGGACCCTCCCCTTCTTGAACCGTAATTCCACGTTACAGGGGCACACGTAGTCCCCAACCTTATTCCCAGGCCCTTCTTTTCCTTGGTTGTAGCTCCAGAGACGGAGACATTGTAGGAATTCCATAAATATTTATTGAACTGAGTTGACATCTCCCTGAGTTTATGGAGCTCAGTTTGGCTCCCCTCTGGGAATGACAGACCCAAGCGACCTTTCCGAGGAAATTTGGTCTGTTCCTCTGAAGCCCAAGAAAAGCTCAATAATTATTTGTAGAGCACGGCCGTGTGCCAGGCACTAAACAATAGTGAATAAGCTCCTCTAGTCAAGTGGGAAAGTCAACAGTGGGCAATAAAGCAAACAGTTCAATCACCATGAAGCCTGCTGTCGAGGGAGAAAACTCAAAAAAGGGAAGAGAGGCCGGGGAACCTCATTCACACAGAGTGATTAGAGACTTCTCTGAGGAGAGGGGATTTGAGACGAGACCTGAGAAATGAGGAGAAGCCAGTTGTAGCACAGGTAAAAATATTTCAGATGGGGAAGGATCCTGAGCAGCGGGGAGGGCTTGGGGTGCTGAGGGAACGAGAGAAAAGCAGAGGGAAGGGAGCAGAGTGGGCTGGGTCAGTTCCCGCAGAGCCTGTGACAGTTCTGCTTGGGGACAGTGGACAGGGGAGCAACAGCGTGGTTGGAACCAGCGCGAGGTGCTGCAGGAGATGGTGACTGTGCAGATGGAGAAAGGAAATCTCGTTCATACATATTTGGAAGGGAGACACAATAGGAATTATTAAAGTGGGAGGTGAGGGGGAAGAATGACTCAAGAACGCCCCTTAGGCTTGGGGCGTGGTTCCCTGAGTGAATGGGGATGCCAGTGCAACCATGGGGAAGGCTGAGGGGAGAGGGCAGGATTTGAGGAAGAAACCAAGAGTTCCTTTTGGGAAATGCCACGTCTTAGACGCTCAAGAGGCTGCCATGGGACAGCCAGCTGCAGTCATCTCCCTTTCTGGTGCTGCCCTGGACAGGAACAGAGGAGCCCAGACTCCACTAGGATTTCCTGAAGTTCCTGGAGCCTCAGGAAAGCCTGGGAGGAAAGGGTCTGTCATTCTAGGGGTGAGCGCACCTTGCCCAGAGAGAACAGAGCACAAAGGGGAGATCAGAGATCAACAGAGATCAACACTCAAATGTTCTTGGTAACCAAGTCCAGGAGCTTACCCGTCTGCAGCTAATGACCAGAAGGAGAGGTTTCACCCAATTAGGGACACAGCGTGAGTCCAGCACTCAGCGGGCTGCCCTCGATTCCATGAAAAAGGCCCCCGTCCCACACGCCACTAAAATGGAAAGCAGATCTGAAAGCAAGCGCAGGTCTGCCAGCTGGGTACCATTCAGACATCTGCGGACAATCAGGAGCCTCCTTCTCACAACGGGCTTCATGCTAAGAAAAGCACATTTCTTCAGTGGCCACTGGTCTGTCAAATCCACAAAGTATGCTTTGGGGCTTGGCCGGTTTCTGAGGGTCTAGGATGGAGGAGGAGAGTGGCCTGCAGCTATGTCCCCTAGTCCTGCCCTGGGGGATGGGAGAGCTCTGAGCCCACGAGCCACTTGTTTTCAAGGAAATTTCAGGAGCAACTCAAATTCTAATGCCCTTTGGCCGGTAGCACCACCAGACTCCTGCCACTGCTCAGTGTAGGTCACAGTACTCTTGCTCCTTAGCCCAGGGGGCCTCTCTTTTTGCCACTGTGTTTTGGCCAGTTTTCAGTGCAGCCCACAAGTGCATTCCCTGTCTCCACAGGGACTAATGAAATCTTCTATTTACTTCCCCTGTTGTGTGCTATTATTTCAAAACACTACCCCACCATTACCATTTCCCCTCTGGGATAGGGCTGTTCTCATTAGCTTTGAGAGACAATACACAAATGGGCAACAGCCAGACCGTACATAAAAATAGAACTCGGACCAATAACCTGCCCAGGAAACCCACCCCTTTTCTACAATAAACAGCCCAGAAAGCCAGCCTGCTATAAATAAACTTTGTGGGAAGACAGATTGCTGTGTCTAGTGACAATCAAGGAAGTCGGATGCTCACTTCTGCAACAATCAGTCCTAAATGGCCAGGACTTGATTCAGAACTGACAGGTTCCCTTCATCCCTGCTTCCAACTGAGCCCAAGCAGGGAAGGCCAAACAGGTGGCCCGAACCAATCACACAGGATGCCCCGTTCCTAGTGGGCCCAGCTGCAGCATCCCCACTGATCTCCACTCGGTCCTGAAGCCTTCCTTTTCTACTCTAGAGCTTTCCCACCCCGTCCCTGCCTGTGAGTCTCTGTCCAAATGTTACATGATGGTGGTTGATCTCCTTGCCCCAGCAAGCTCTAGATAAATAGCCTTTGCTTTTCTCATTTTGTTGGTCTTCATTTATTTCCACAGCCATTTATTGACTTCTCTTATGAATTTCCAAAAATAATTGCATTTGGGCAAATGAGCCCCAGTGTAACCGTTAGGTTACGAATTAAACTGCTGGGACAAAGAGACCCCAAAATACAATGGCTCAAATATGACAGAAGTCGTGTGTTCTCCCGTAGGCCTGTCTGGAGGGGGGGTGGTTGAGGGGAGGAGGCAGACTTGTCCTTGACGCCACTCTGGGGTTCAGATCCCCTCTTCCTTGTCAATCTGCCGTTTCCTAGCATGTCAAGCTCACCCCTGTGATGGGAGACGGCTCATACCATGTCTGTGTTGTGGCCACAGGAAGGAGGGAAAGAGAGAGCCGCTTCCTCTCCAGGACATGGTCCAGAAGCTGCACACATTGCTTTCTCTTGCAACTGGCCAGACTTAGCCACTGGGCCTCACCCCCCTGCCAAGGAGTCCAGGAAATATAGTCTGTACATGTGCCTAGCTAAAACTCGATCTTATTACTAAAACACAAAGTAAGAGACAGTGGATATCAGAGGGCAATGATGGGTGTCTGCCATACTAGCATTATGCTGGGTACTGAGAGATACAAAATATACGTCACTTTTCCCTCAGACGTTACCAGTGGATAATGACTTGTGTGTTAGTGTGAAGACTAAACCTCCTGCCACACTCTGACCACCACACCCGCCTCTTTCTCCAAAGATCCCCTCCCACTCCCCACCAAACACAGCCATGCTGCCCTGCCCCGCCATCCTGCTCTTTGCTCAAGTTATTGAGGGTAAGAACCACCTGCAAATTGAAATTAATTCCTTTGAACATTTATTTCCTCAAATTATTTCAAGGGTTTTAAGGTCCTGCCCCTCAGTATTGGTGAGGGAGAGGGTGGCAGAGCATTCTTCCCACCATGGCGTTCACCATACTGTGTTGTCATTAACTCTCAGCTATCTGCTCTTTGGCCCAACTGTGTATTCAGCCAGAGACCAAGTCTGTCTTCTCCACCATCATAGCCAGGCCCCAGTCACACATCTGAGGAAGACCCCTCCACGCTGTGTGAGGTACTCTTACCTGGCCCTACCATTCACCTGATGGCAGCCCCTGAGAGTCTAGGCAGAGCACTTTGGAGGAATGATGGAGTGCTTTAAACTCCTAACTTCCTAATCTACATGAACCAACTAGAATATCACAATCTCTGAGAAGCTCCTGGGATGCCCATGAACAAATTAAAGCTGCTTCCCTATAGAAAGGAGGCAGCTCTCAGGCCCCCAAAGTCTGGCCACTGGCACATGACTTTGATCTGTTAGTGGGTCCCTTGCCGCAGCCTGTGGTTCATTTTGACTTGGCACAAACTAATCCCCTCCTCTCAGATCCCAGCCCTGAACTCACACCCACTCCAGGGACTCAAAGGCTCTGCTCTCATCGGAACACCACTTGAACTTCAGGCCCGTCCATCTGTAGGCCTGTGAGTTTCCCGAGCAGTTTAAAATCTCTTCAAATCAATTAAAGATATATTCAACATCTATTTAGAGAAGAGGCTAAATTAGAAGATCCGCCCTGCAGCAGGGTGAACATGTAGGCTTCTTGGTGGGGGAATTCTGCCTCTCCTCTGCTGGTGTAGGCAAATCAGCTCTGACATCAACGTGCACCTCTGCTCCAGCAAATAAAACCCCTGTATTGAGGTTTTACTTGGAAAAAGCCCCATAACAGCTTCAACATCTCCCATTTACCACCCAGTAGCTTATCAAGGGATTCCTTCTGTTAACTGAAAACAACAAATTCTATAAAGTAATTTAAAGAGATTTATTCTGAGCCAAATATGAGTGACCACAGCCTGGGAAAACACAACCCAAGAAGGCTTGAGTAGGTGTCCCCAGGCAGTCGGATTAGAGTTTGGTTTTATACATGTTAGGGAAGCAGTATTAATAGGCCAAGACATGAATCAATACAGGGAAGGTATACATCGGTTCAGCCCTGAAAAGACAGGACTTCCAAGTCACAGGTAGACTTAGAGATTCTTTAATCTATAATTGGTTAAAGGAGCAGGGCTGTGTCTAAAACTTGGAGTCCCTAGAGAGGAGTGCTTAAGATAAGGGGTTCAGTTACCATGTGATACACGTATCATGCCTGCAAAAAAAAAAAGAGAGAGAGAGACCAGTTTGGTTAGATTTTATGGATTGTAAGGTGTGACTTAATCATTGCCTTGTACAACCTTAGGTCTTAAGATACATAATTTGGTATCTTATGGCCACAAAAACCCTACTTTGTCAGTCTTATGATCTCTAGCTTAACATTAATCCTTGGTTGTGTCCAAACTGTGAAAGGGAGGAGGTATAACAAGGCATGTCTGACTTCCCTTCACATGGCCAGGAACCCACTTCTTCAGGATTCTTCCTTGGCTCAAAGGGGGTCTGTTCAGTCAGTTGGAATCAGGATGTTATTTTCAGTTTACATTCCTATTCTTCTCCTGGTAAGTAAGTTGGGTTTTCCCCATCCCATTCCATTTCCAGTAATTTGCGCATACCTTACAGATTAACTCTCACAGATTAATCTCTTTTACAGATTGCTCCCAGGCTCCCCAGCCCAGATGTCACCTCTAACAGCTCAGCCCTCCCATTTCTGTGGCCTCTGATGGCGTCTGCACTTGGGATTGTCTCCCTTACCCCGTGAACTCACTTGCAATATCGGTGAGAACGCCAAGTCTCAAAAAGTCATTTGCATTTTATGCCTCCTGGTCTCCAAAGAAACGAATTAGGGTTTTAAAATAAGAAAAACTGAGCTTGAGAAGGAGTGGGAAGGCTGCCAATTACAATCTCTTAATTCAAGGTTGCTTGTTTAAAAAAAAAAAAAAAAGCTTTGGATTGTTTCTATGTTTAAACAAAGTGAACCTTTGATGTTAATTCTGACTGACCTTAAAAAAAAAAAAAAGAGGAAAAAGAGAAATAAAGAAAAGAGATGCTTTTCTCCTCATAATTGCAATCCCAAGAGGCATGTGGAATCAAGCCCTGTCTAGTGCTGACTCACACAGGCCCGGCAGCTCTGCTCTTAGTGGGGACATTGCAGTAGTGTGCACAGGTGTACACAGTCCATGGACTTCCTGACACTGCCGCAGGGGAGCGTTCCCCAGCTTTATCCACTTAGGCTCCCAAATTTGGGGTGGAGTTTATCTAGCAGTTTCTTTACATTTAAATGATTACATTGTTCACATTTTAATACCTGACAATTATCTCACTTATTAGTATTTCCAGCTTCCCCCATCTGCTAATAAGAATGGAGCTGGGGTAATCCGTTCAGAAGTTCAATTTTAATGTGTACAGTAACCAGTCTGTGGTTATGACCGCGCTGCAGAGACATAACAGAAGCATAAAGATGATGAGTAGAGGAAGTTGCATGGTTTGCAACCGCTGAAAAGAATCCGGGCTTATCTTTCTTTCGAAACAGGTTCTACATTCTTTAATATCTGAATTTAAAAGAAAGGACCAAGATGGAGGATTTGTTAATGACTTAACAGATTTGGTATAAATACTGTTCTATGAATCACTGCACTGGTAGGAGCAGGAAGAAGAGGGGAGATGGATAAGAGAAAATTGGGGAGTAGGTGGGAGAAAAAGAGGAATATGTGGGCTGTTTTAGACTGTTTCAGACAAGCACCTGGGATGAGGTGCATTTCAAACCCAAGCTGATCTTCACCACAGTGAGGAGGGAGTTAGCAGCTCCTCCCCACCTTGCCACCCACTTCTCAGCCCCACCCACCACCATGGGGAGATGTCAGACTTCCCTGAATCGGGGGAGTGCTCTGTCTTCTGGCTCTTCCAGGAGCCTAAAAAGTTATGTACTTTTCAACACTCGTCCTTCAGGGATATGCCCTGAGCAAAGAGGGAAGGCGGGAGTAGTGACTCATTCATGATGAAATTTTCGCAAGTCTAAAGTGAAATGAAAAAAACAAGAATAATTATTGATATGTGTGTCAACAGAAAAGAATCCAAACTTTGTAAAATAATTTAAAGAGGTTTGCTCTGAGCCAGGTGAGTGACCATGGCCCAGAGTTGTAAGGGCAGCCAGGTGGTGGCTTGAGGTAGCCACCAAAATAATTGAAAAGAGCAAGTAAAGTTATATCAAGAAAAGGAAGGTTTACTAACTATTAATGGTTTGTATACAAGCCAAGCCCCGTCCCAGTGACTGCAAGCCCCTGGAAAGCACAGTTTACACAACTTTGAGGGGTGCCACCTGCTTCTCAGAAATCTAAATTGTTGGATAGTTGAAATTGAACTAAATTTCAATTCAAACTGAATTGAAATCTAAATTTCAAGGTAGTTGCCTGTCTCCTGAAATGTTGGAGTTTCAGGCAGCTGCCTGGGTCCTCAGTTCTTGGTGCACTTTTGGTTGAAAAATGACCAGACCCCTCAAAGTGAGGCAAGTATGAAAGTTTATTGAGAAACAAAAAAAAAATAGGTTTACAAGAGTAAGAGCTTACAGAACAAGATACATTCATCATAGGCAGTGAATGGACACCAATTATAGCAACAAAGAAAAAGCAAAGAGGCAAAGGTTGTAGCTGGCAGTTCTCTTTTATACTGCCTGGGTCAGGCCTACCTTGTGGTCACCTTGAAACCAGAGTCTTAATGCACATGTGGGCCTCTCATGAGCCTCTCTGCAAACCCACTTGAGGGTGGATAATAATAATTAGTAATAAGGCTATTCTATATCACCTTCAAGACTCTACTGCACCTGTTGTTAGAGAGTCTTCCACATCATTTTGCAATTGGCATGCTAACTTCTGATTGGTAGGATGTTCCTTCCTCCCCAGATGTGGGCAATTACTGGGGACAAAATCAAGGTGGATGCACTAAGATAGAGGTCTGAGGACCTCCTGCCTTATCTTCCTTCCCAGAAGAACTCAATTTTTAACTACCTACCTAACAGAGCCATACCCAGGAAGCCTTAAGCAAGTGGACTTTCTCTAGCTGGGTTACAATTTGGTTTTTTCAGGGAGACAGGAATTACATGTAAAGTCCTAAACAACACAAGGAGGGTGCATACTTGTTTGGCCTGAAAAGGCAGAACATCTCAAAGCGGAGGATTATAGGTTATAGGTGGGTTTAAAGATCATTTGATTTGTAGTTGGTTAAAGAAATGAATCTTTGTCTAATGGCTTGGAATGTTTTAAGATAAGGAAGTCTGCTAATCAGTTAAGTCACTGAACATACATTCAGGAGGTCTTTTGGGTAAACTGAGGACCTACAGGTCTGGTTTAAACTTTGTCTGGTAGTCTTAGACCTGTTAGTGGGTGACAAAGGATGTCTCCAAAAAGGGAAGGAGACATGAGGAGGCATGTTGGACCTTCCTTCTCAGGGTCAGCAACTCAGCCTCAGGGTATTTCTGGGATCCCTTGGCCAAGAGAGGATCTATTCCGTTGGCTGGGGGACTTACAAGTTTTAGTTCACATGTGAATAGATAAGTAAATAGATGACAATGTAAGATTACTAGCTCATTCTGGGAGAAAGTTCATTATGCTGAGATTATGCTTTTACTACTAATTTGAGGGGGGTCAATGAGTCCTATTATGATAAAGTCCTATTATCAGAAAGTCCTATTCTGACAGAAGATAAGGAGTTTTGTTTTTTGAGTTAACTTCATTTGGTAAAATTTAAAGTTGGCTACCCTTTGTAGGTCTCCCCTTCAAAATTTTAAATTTTTACTAATTTGGGTCTGAGGAACCACCAGCCCAGAGCTCCATCTCTCAATGACTCAGGGAGCTCAGTCTTCCAGACACCCCCTCAGCTTGCTTCAAGGACACAGCCCACATGCCTTTGATCTTTTCTTTGGTGAGAGCAGCCATCTGACATTCTTTGAAGAGGGAGTTTACAAAAAGACTAACTGAGCTCTAGGGAAGGGGCAGACCTCAACCACAAAGCCACAGCTGAACGTGTCCTAGGCACACACCATATCAGAGAAAAGTGAGGCTTTAGCAATTTCCCTCTCTTGCAGAATGATGGTAAGAGCAGATTTACAAGGGGATTGCTTTTATTTCTGAATTCTGTGATGGGTCACCTAACCTGTTCTAAAAGTTAACCAGATAATTGAGAGAAAAGGAGTATATCATAAAAAGGTGTTTCTCTTTTATTGTTTGTATGTATGGATCAAAGTAGCCTATGCAGAAATATCCTTTGTCACATGAACCAGTTACCTATTGCCACAATATGTTGTACTCAGTGTTGTACCCACAGCCACCTGTAAGAAAAAACTTGGACCCCACTTCAGGTATAAATCGGATGTAATTTATACACCTGTGCGGGGGACCACTGCCCAAAGGCAAACAGGCCTCTAAATGAGGAGCAGGTTGATTTTTATATCATTTTTGTGCTGTGTTGGCAAGCAGGCAAGCAAGCACAGAAGCAGAACGTGGCCAGTTAGCTCAGGGGGTAGCTCGGGGCGGGGTTACAGTGAGTTGGCTCAGGGGGTTACATCGTTGCAGTTGGCACCAAGACAAACTTAGCTTGGGAAACTCTCCTTGAGTAAGTTTTCACCATTGTTTTACCTATGGCTAGGAGTTTTGGGAACTTTCTTATTCTATTCTGAAACCTGTTCCCGGATTTTGCCAGGGGTGGGAGAGTGGGAGGAAGGTTTGAGACATGCAGGGACTCAGGCTGAGACAGTTAGGGGCCTTTAGGGGTCTTTTTGCTGGATTGATTATTACAAATAGTAACTGCATACTAACCAACCACAGAATCTCAGGGGGCACACAACACAAGGCGATTGTTTCCCTCACTACTCTGTTGGGAGGTGATCTAGGCTGGGTGCAGATGGGCAGTTCCAGTCTCAGCAGAGCTGGCTCGCCTGGCTCTGACTGGGAAGCTTAGCTTGCCGCCCCAAAGTCTTGCTCCTGGAAGCCACTTTGTACTGGTTCTCATAATGACAGCAGGGAAGCAAGAGAGTGAGTGAAAGGGACAACAAAGGCTCACAAGTCTGCTGGTCTCATATCTGCTAACATCCCATTAGCTAAAGCAATCCACATAACCTGGCCTGGAGCAGAGGGAGGGGTGCTGCCACATTACCTGGCAAAGAATGTGGGTGTGAGAACACAGTGGTGAGAATAAGATGGAGTTGGTCAGGCTGGGGCAAACGTGACACAGCTGGTCTGGGTATTTTAGATCCTACATGACCTTCACTTCCTATTTCTCATTCTTATTGTTTTGTAAATTTAACTCCTACCCTACAGATGCCTATCTTGAATAGGAAGATTGATTTAGAAATTTGACTTTTGAGTTGGAATGCTGTTTGGGGTCATGGGTGCTGCTGATTATTGTTTATGATGAGTCATGGATTATGCTGATCATTGTTGTTTGAGATAAGGGTTAACGTGGTTTTTACTTTGAACTTTTCATGTACAAAACTGTGATTTGGGGGCTGGGCGCCCATGCTCAGTGGTTATAGCCCTGGCCACATGCACACTGGCTGGTGGGTTCAAACCCTGCTGG
This sequence comes from Loris lydekkerianus, assembly GCA_963574355.1. Lineage (NCBI taxonomy): Eukaryota > Metazoa > Chordata > Mammalia > Primates > Lorisidae > Loris > Loris lydekkerianus. The sequence goes on from CAUYPK010113092.1 coordinate 22,586, forward strand.
GGTCTGCTAAAACAAACAAACAAAATAACCGGGCATTGTGGCGGGCACCTATAGTCCCAGCTACGAGGGAGGCTGAGACAAGAGAATCACTTGAGCCCAAGAGTTTGAGGTTGCTGTGAGCTATGATGTCATGGCACTGTACTGAGGGCAAAATAGTAAGACTTTGTCTCAATTAAAAAAAAAAAAAACTGTGATTTTGGAAATGGAAGAACAGAACAGTCTTAGAAAGGCTACTCTCGCTGTTCTCCGGAATCACTGGCCTTCTGACAAAGTGTGGTGGACCTATCCCAGTCTCTGCATATTGGCTGACAGTGACAGGCAGCCGGACAGGTGCAGGGAGAGGTAAGCACTTGGAACTATGAGCGCAGCCGGTGTTCCGGGTACCGTACTATACTTCTCAGGTTTCCACAGAGTGTGAATCTGAATTCAGAAGGCACAAGAGTCTCAGAAACACTTTTTCTCCCTTTGATCTCCATGCCACACACCTGTGCTCCCCCAACAGGCAGACGTGTGAAGCCTGCATAAGGTGATGGATGTGTTTGCAGGTAACTATTAATCAATAACAGCAGCAAACACCTCCCTGGAATCCCTCAAGATGGAGAGGTGGTGCAGCTTAGTGCTGCTGTTTATGTGAAAGGAAGGTGTCCTTCCCATCCCTACACACCAACACTGGTGAAGTGTTTACAGACAAATAAATCTGCCTCAAGCAGCACAGCTGTCGCCGTCTCCGCAGCTGTGCTGTGGTGGCAGCGCCTTCTCTGCTCCCGCTTCCACCACCCTCAGTGGCAGCCGTGCTCACCCGGAGGCTCTGCCATGCATTTGTGAGTGGAGATGCTACTCCAGTGGTGCAGAGGCCAGCGGGAGGGGAGGGGCCTCATGGGGCAATGGGCAATTGGGGTTTGATCTCTGGTGCTGTCACGTCCTGGCTGAGGGGCATGGGACTCTATGATGTCTAGTAAGTGGAGCCAAACCCAGACAAGGTTAAGATGGGAGGGCGTCTGGTGGGATGCAAGAGCCAAAGGCAGCTGAGCCTCAGGAAGAATGATGGGAAAGAGCAGAGCGTGCTTTGGGCTTCTTGTCACGGCCTCTGTCTGGGCCTGCCAATGCAGCAGGCAAGAGACGGTGGCCTCCTGACTCCGGAGTTTACCTGTCATGGTGTGGATCATGACTATCAGTCTCAAGTTCATTTTCTGGGAAAGAAAATCTGGCCTCACTTGGGCCAGGTTTCTGCTGCTGCTCCCCGAGGCAGTGATGTGGGACAAACAGGGCTGCTGGGGGCCCAACCCAGTTTCCAAAGGTCAGGTCATCAACAGCAGGACAGACAGACAACTCCTGGGTATGCGTCATACTGGGTAAATGATTCAGCTTATCAGAGCCTGTTCCTATGTATGGAACTCAGAACTAGCTACCCCAAGATATGTCACCTGGGGAAGTGAGGAAACAGCAGGAGCAAAAGGTCACGCCTACCTTCTGCCCACAGGAGATGTGGGGACAGTGGGCCCCGCAGGAAAACAGGTCAGGAGACCCAGGTGGCAGGCATCTTGCCCAAATGTGGAAGAAAAGAATCCTTCCCAGAGAGGGCTAAGTTTCCCTCAGTTTAACACCATTAGCTCATTCCCTTTTTGTCTAATCATATTTCTGCACAACTGCCCATTCTTCACCAAACCTAGACATATAAATAGTTTTTCTCTGGCTCTTTGAGTCTTCATTTCTGAAGCCTCCTGTATTAGGTAATGCTTTGATTAAATAAATTTGTAATGCTTTTCTATTGTGAATCTGTCTTTTGTTACGGGGTGTCAGCCATGACCCTTGCAATGGGTGAAGATAAGGTATTACTTTTTCTCCCCTACATCTACACAATGGAGGATATGTCAGAACCCACTTCTCTGGACTAATGTAAATGTTGAATTAATTTCAATACATTAATAAAAAGACTCAAAGAATAAAAGAAAAGCATGGTTTGTGAACTACAAACACTACAAAATATTGATTTAATTCTTTTTATAATTACTTTTTTTTTGAGACAGAGTCTTACTTTGTCACCCTTGGTAGAGAGCCAGAGCATCATCATAGCTCACAGTAAACTCCAACTCTTGGGCTCAAGCGCTCCCCTTGCCTTGGTTTTTCTATTTTTAGTAGAGATGGAGTCTCGCTCTTGCTCAGGCTGGTCTTGAACTCCTGAGCTCAGGCAATCAGCCCACCTTGGCCTCCCAGAGTGCTAAGATTACAGGCATGAGCCACCGTGCCTGGCTAATTAATACTCTCTTGCTCTTGTTTTTTGCTCTTTCCGCATCAGCATACGTAGGATTCAGTAACTGCTGCTTAGCTCTACCCAGCATGACTGTACCTCGAATATCTATCATTGGATAGACAGCTGACTGAATTGTTATATAGGTAGACACTGCAAAAGAATATTGAAGTCAAAACAAAATTCATTCTTTTTTTAAGCCTGCTCATTTCTTTTCTCAGAGCATTCCAAAAGTCTTTGGAAAAGGGAAAAATGGTAAGAAACCCACAAAGAGGTCAAGGTAAAAATAAATGCAGTCCCTCACCTGGTCAGTAGCTGAGCCATGACAGGGTGTTGACCGATTGCTGAGCTGGTTGACCCCGTTAGAACCCCAGGGCTCAATAAATTCACGTTGAAAATATAATGGCTTCAATTTCATTGTCAGATGTAAGAGCCCAGACTAGTATCAAAACATGTTTAAAGACACAGTTCAAATGACCAGCCTGGAGGTTTCCACAATTGAGATATCTTTATTCTGATATCCACAAATCCATCCCAAATTTATACTCCAGTTCAGACAAGCTATAAAAAAAGGCAATTTTGCAGTTGTGGCAGGATGGGGCTTCCCTTCACCTCCCAGATCCTTCCCTGGAAGCAGAAGATTGATCAGTTTTCTTCTGGCACCTTGTCCTTATCAAACAAACATAACAAGAGAGGCATTTGGTTAAGTGGATGAACTGCTAACATTCTACTCCCCAGAACTGTGCTTCCAGGAGGGAGAATCCTCACCTGGGCATTTGTTCAACAAGGATAGGCAGTCCCAGAGTTACCAACTTTGACATACCGCACTTAGGAATGGAAGCTATTACAGGTAATAGGTAAATGTATCTGTTCCAACTTACATACACATTTGGTTTAAGAACAAACCTACAGAACCTATCTCATTTGTCACCCAGGGACCACCTGCATTTGCTGAGTGTCTCTGCTCACCAAGTCCCGCTCCAGGCACTTGGGATGTGACTCCCCCGCTCACAGAGCCTATAATCTACAGTGAGTTTGGACAAAAGCTAAGTGCAAAAGCAAGTTACGTAGTGTATTGAAGAAGAACATTCTGAATAAAATAAATTAGGAAAGGAGAATAGGGAGTACTGAGGTTAGGGGGTTTCCTATTTTTAATAGGTAGTATATTTGTTTCCTGGGGCTGCCTTTAAATACCACAAACAGGATAGCTTGAAACAACAGACATTGATTCCTCCATAGTTCTGGAAGCTGGATGTTAGGAGTTGTTTGAAGGGCCATTCCCTGCCACAGAAGCTCTAGGGGAGAATTCTTCTGTGCCTCTCCCTGCTTCTTATGGTTGCAGCAATCCCTGGTGTTCCCTGGTTGATGGCAATGAGACTCCATGTCTGCCTCCCTTATCATGTGACCTTCCCTGTGTGTTTGTGTCCAAATTTTCCCCTTTTTATAAAGATGCCAGTCCTTGGGCAGTGCCTATGGCTCAAAGGAGTAGGGCGCCAGCCCCATATGCCAGAGGTGGCGGGTTCAAACCCAGCCCTGGCCAAAAACTGCAAAAAAAAAAAAGATACCAGTCCTTGGATTTAGGGCTCACCTTAATCCAGTATGACCTCATCTTAACTTCATTATGTCTGCAAAACTCCCATTTTCAAATAAGGCCACATTTACAGATACCAGGAGTTAGGGCTTCAACATGTCTTTTGAAGGGGACACATTTCAACCCACAGCAGTAGTCAGGACTGTGTCACAGACAGGGGGACATCTGAATAAAGTAAAAAGACATAAAGGAGCAAATCATGCAGGTATCTGGAGAAAAGGAATCCAGGTGGAGGGAGAAGCAAGTGTGAAAGCTCATGGGTGCGATGGTGACCGGACATTCAAGGAGCGGCATGCTGGCTGCCATGGCCAGCACAGTGCAGCCCCGGGCGAGTGAGGAGTAGGAGGTCAGAGAGGAGACCAGTGGCACTGGCTCATCCCAGGCACAGTTTTGAGCTGAGTGACAGGATCTGATTTATGGTTTAAAAGGCTCTCTTGGGCCTGTGTTAAGAATAATCAAAGTAAGGAAGGTGGAAGCAGGGAGACCAGTAATAATCCAAAGGTTTGTTTTCTTTTGGTTGTTTTGCTTGGAGGCACCTGAAGAAACCATGGCTGCTCTGACTAGTCTACTCCACTGAGGGGGGGGGGGGGGGAGCAATCTGAATGATCCCTGAGCACCAGGATCCTGGGCAATGGAGAACATGGCCCACAGACCACAGGCAGAAGACAAGGGAGACCGGAGAAGGAGGCCCCAGCTGTCCCTTCCAGGGGGATCTAATACCAGGGCACGGGGACAACTGAGAGCAACGTAGAGCCCAGCAGGTCAGCTCCACGAGGACAGGGATCTGGGTTGTGTTGTGTCCAAACTCAGAGAGACAAATGCCTACACATAAATATTTGTTGACTAACTAATGGACTGACTAAATGAATGATGAATTAAAGGAAAGTAAAGAACTTATGGGTCTCAATGTGTTCTTGCTGGTCTAACAGTAAAGTTTCTTTTTTTCTAGAATGGACAGTTAGAGGTATGTAAGACCTTACAAAGACAAATGTCTAAACCAGTGGTTCTCAACCTTCCTAATGCCGCAATGTATTTTCATTGTTACAAAGGGGTTGCAACCCACAGGTTGAGAACCGCTGGTCTAAACAATAAATACTTCCAAGCCGCAGCCAACAGCCTATTTATTTCCAAGCAAATTGATTTTTCATAATGCCCTAGCAAGGGAAAATTGGTGCCTGTGACTGGAGTCGTTTTAAGGCCACTTAAGGGACTCTTGCTGGGACAGCGACTGGCTGAGACATTCTCCCAGGACTTTACTGTGTGTGCATTCCAAGATCAGCAAGGTGGTGCAGGCACAGAAAGTCGAGAAAAGACAGACAAGAAGTATTGTGCAAATCCGCAAATACTTTTTGGCTGATAGAAACTAATACATAGAGGAAATCATGGATAAATTTGGCTCTATTAAAAAAATAAACACTTCTGCACAACCAAAGACACCATCCCCAAGGTCAAAAAAAAAAAAAAAAAAAAAAAGGCAAAGCCCAAGAGAAGATTTTTGAGATTCATATAAATGACTGAGGACTATGACCTAGAACATATAAAGAACCCCTAAGATCATTCCCCCAAAAAGAAAAGTGAAAAATATAGATAGGCAATTTACATAATAGAAAATAAAAACTTACTTAAAAAATATGCTCAGTCTCACTGACATTCAAGGAAAAAATTAAAATAATTACATATATATGTACCCATCAGACTGGCAATAATTAAAAAGTTGGGTTTTTTGTTTTTGTTTTTGAGACAGAGTCCCACATTGTTGCCCTGGGTGGAGTGCCATGGGGTTGTAGCTCACAGCAACCTCAAACTCCTGGGCTTGAGAAATTCTCTTGCCTCAGCCCCCCAAGTAGCTGGGACTGCAGGTGCCCTTCACAAAGCCCTTCACAGGCTCTTGCTCTTGTTCAAGCTGGTCTCAAACTCCTGAGCTCAAGCAATCCACCTGCCTCGGCCCTCCAGAGTGTTAGCAGGCGTGAGCCACCACACCCGGCCAATAATTAAAAAGCGTGATAGTATTTGGAGTTAGCCAGGGTGTTAGGAAACAGGTATGCAATCCCAGAGGAAACACAAATCAATACAGCCACTTTGGAGAGCAATTTGGTAGTATCTACCTAAAGTAAAAAATAAAAATTTGCATACCATCTGACTCAGCAATTTCACTTCTCAGTAACTATCCTCAAGACAGATCCTCATCTTTATACACAGGAAGCATGCCCAAGATGTTCATCACTTGTAGGGACAAAAGGTAGGAACCAATTTAAACAGCCAGCAATGGGAAATTACTGAATACACTGTAGAATACTACATACGTTTAAAAAGAAAAAGATACTGAATGGGTAGATTCTCAAGATATATTATTGAACAAAAAAAAAAAAGGAAAATGCAGAACCTGAAAATATGATACTATTTATGAAGATAGAAAAGAAAGCAAAAGAAAACACGACTAAGTGGCCTCTGTGGGTGCCTATGAGTAATAACAAAGATCTGTAAGGAAACACACCAGCTGAGAACAGTTATTTCACTCTTGGAAAGGAGGGAGGCATCTAGGGATAATTTTATTTTTATAAGGAGAATTTATTCACATTATTACATAAGTGCTTCAAAATAGATTTTCAAAAATATTAAAATCAATTATAAAAATCATAAAGAGGGCCAGGCACAGTGGCTCACACCTGTAATCCAAAGACTCTGGGAGGCTGAGTGGGGTGAATTGCCTGAGTTCAGGAGTTCGAGACTAGTCTGAGCAAGAGCAAGACCCCATCTCTAAAAAATAGCCAGGCATTGTGCCGGTTGCCTATAGTCCCAGCTACTTGGGAGGTTGAGGCAAGAGGATAGCTTGAGCCCAAGAGTTCGAGGGTTTCAGGTTACTATGAACTATGACGCCACGGTACTCTATCCAGGATGACAAAGTGAGACTCTGTCTCAAAAAATAATAACAATAATAATAATAAATAGATCTGTACAAGATTATAAAAAATTTCAGCCTGTGGGTATTGTTGAGCTTTAGGAGAGGGATGAACATCAGTGGGTCTTCTCAAAAGCACTCTGCAGAGGGTGGGAGCAGAGGTGTGGGGAGGTCCACGGAGGACAAGAAGGAATAGGACACATTTGGAAAACACAAAAGAGCCCTGCCTTGCTGGATCTTTCTAATGATGGTAGTATAATCCTTCTGATTGTAAAATAATCTGTGCTTATTGTCTGGGAATCCAATTGAGACAGAAAAATATACAAAATAAATATTACTCCACCTCCCAGAGATGACCATCATAGACATTCATGTGTATACACTTGATGTCTGCTCAGGCTTTGCTCATTAGTTGATGCCTCTCACTGTGCACAGCCCAGGCCTGTCACCAGGACAGGGTGCAAGCAAAGCCTGTCTTCATATCCCTAATTAGGCCTCATACAGGAAGAACTGTGAAAATGCATGGGGCTGGAGATAAAAGTGAAACAGGTGCAATTAACTTGTAGAAAAGAATACATATTTCCTTTTAAAAAAAAAAAAAGGAAGAAATACCTAATCCTCAAAACCACATTTTATCTCCATTCAATGTCCACCTTGTATTGCCTGTTAGCAAGAGGCCCATCCACAGCACTATTTCCTGGAGGAGCACGGGGCAGCTTTATGGAGGCCCAGGACATGGGCTGGACCTGCTGAACTTGCTCTCAAAGTCACCCCAAGGTTCTTGGCCAATAGAACAAGGGCTGCCCAAATTTGAAATGCTTGGATGGATTTTCTTTATTTCCATTGACAACTCCTGAGCCTTTTCAGGCTGGATGTTTGTCAACAAGAGATAAAATTGTGCAGTAGTTTGGAAGGGAGGATGGGCAGTTGCAGGGATGTTCAGGATCGGTGCCGTCTGGCTGGCCTATATTCAGGGCAGACACCTTTCTCTCCTCCTGAGAACAGAGTACCCCCTAAAGGTCATAAGCCCAAGTTAGGGTGCTCAGACAGAGCCACATTCCTGAGGCCTATGTAATTGGGCACCAGGTAAGGGGTTGGCTATAGTTTACATCACATGGTCATCATGTCTTTCCTGGGTTCTAACTCAGCATGGGTGGAGAGCACCGTGTCTTCTGTAGGGGCCACAGTCCATGCTGCTTTCCATCAAACATGGCCACAATGACAGAGGTCTGGATGTAGAAAGGGGATGGCGCCAGATATTGGTGATGCCAGGATGAATGAGACAATATCCTCGACCTCAAGGAGCTTCTAATGCAGTGATGCAGACAGAGCTGAAAGGTACGAACACTAACACAGACGGAATGACATGAATCCACTGTAACTAAATACCAGACAGAAAAAGAAGGAGTAAAAAGTTTACAGTGAGCCTGCCAGTCTGACAAACACTTTTCACATAATACATTTACTTAGGAGAGTTAAGTTAGGAGTGCCTCAGCTCCTGCCCTTGGTCAGCCAAACTGTCACTTGGTGTATTACAGGGTGTTTTCACTGTTTTCACAGCAGTGACCCAGCCTCCTGGCTTTCTTCCACTACTTTACTCTAGACCAAGTTTCAGCCATCTTTTAGATTCTCTCTCCTCATTTTGAGTGATCCTTAGTGTGCCAAAGACCAGGTGTTGAGTCGAGATGTAGTGTCTGTTGACCAAGTTGGATCACGTGTTAGGCAAAGATGTGCAAAAGGATTATCTATTGAGGGTAGAGAAAGTCTACCCCTTACTTGATGAAGGGAACTTGAAAATGGAGCCTTTTTGCCATAGTAACATCCCATCGTAGGTTCACACTTGACCATGCTGGTGAGTAGAGTGGTGCAGGGTGGGTGCATTGGAGCTCTTCAACCCAACCTTACCCCCTTTCTTCCTAACTATATCTGAAGTCACTGTCCCATCTGTCCTGCCTTCCCCATATAACTTAGTTCATGCCTTTGCTTGAATCTGTTTTCAGGTTTGGGTAACCCTGGATAGTCCATATCTTTTAGATTCCTCCTCAGAAGCAGGGTTTGGGTAGACTCAGATTATGCCTCCTGACCTTGGAACAGGAGCCCAGGATCAATGACGGGTATTGATTAAAACAACCCTCCCTGTGTCCCCCACTGCATCTGACACCAAATCCTGCATTTCAACCCTGGACTTGAAGCTTCTTTGGAAACACACAAAGACTTTTCCTTTCACTGCGAATCATTGCTGATTTCATGGTTATCCTCATGAGAACTCAGCTTTCAATTATTGATGTGCCATCAACTAATTTTAGAGTGTTTTTTAATTTTTTTCCTTAGACTTTGAAAACTTTTTCTAGGGGATCCTCCCCTGGAGTCCTCTGGAAATATTAGCTCCTTGGCCCCCTTCCCTCATCAAGCCTAGTCTTGAGTCAGATGCACAGATTCCATCGCAAGTTTTTGGAATTACCACTAATCCTCCCACCTCAGAAGCAAACAGCCTGTAATTTCAGTGCCTCCAGGGAGCCTACAGTCCTTGATTCAAGAAATGGGCCCTCAGAGAAGCCAGAAGGAGCCATCAGACTCCCACCCCGGTTCTGGCCATTCCTCCTATAGTCTCTCTCCTGTCCACTCCTCACCACTCATTCCTCCCCCCACTGGAGAGCAGGATGGGTCTATGGCCCACATTCCTGAGGTTCCATCTGTGACCCGTGGTTCCATCTGTGCCCCTCTACTTCCTGCTCTTACTTATTCCTTCCCTGCTCCTACTTTGGCAGCTAATTATGAGAGTAGATATGTCACACTGTGCTTCCCAACCTCTCCAGCATCTAGTGGCTTCCCGTGCCTTATGGAAGGAGGCCAAAGCTGGTAAGGTAACCAAAGCCTTCTCAACCCTTCCCTGTGGCCTTAATTTCCACTGTGTGGCCACACACACACACATACACACACACACCCCTCTGCCTCCTGGCCTCCTCCAGCATAGCATGTCCTTTCCATCTAGGCTGAGCTCAGCTCAACGCCCTGAGGATTCTCTCCATCAAATTCCTTCTTCATCTCCTCCTTTACAAATTCTTTCAGGTTTCATGAAGCCTAAAGATTTCTCTGACCCCATCCTCCTCTCCCAGTCTTGGGGTCCCTGCCCAGGTGTCACTGCAGTTACCTGCTAAGGCTTCAGCTGTGCTTCTGTTTCCAGTCTACCCTGCCTGGTCATCAGCTGTTCATGGTAACTGCAAGTACCCCGAAGGTGTGAACTCCATCTTTTCATCCCCGTGTCCCACTCACAGGGCCTCTCATACAATGCTCAATGTGAACTGAATGTGCCCATTCAAGAAACATGTGTTGAATACCAAGCAGTAGATGCATCAGTGTAGATGGATGGCCAACTCCCACCATTCTCTTCTCCCCCAAATAGGTTTTTCTCATTTTCTAGCAAGAGGCCCTGGTTCTCTACCCCCTACTTCCCTTCTGTCCTGTAGACTTAAGCATTGTCGGCTCCCATTTAATCAGATTGTAACATTGGCCGCTGTTATTTCCTATGCTTTCCTAAGTTATCTATAAAACCTTATAGACACAACTGTCCCCCACTAGGATGCCTTCTCATCCCCTTCTTGTCTGTTCCTCCCAGAATTAACTACTCTCCTAGACTTTATATTTATATACTTTGCATGTATTATTCTATACATGGTCAGGCCCATTGAACTGGAGCCTTGATGAGGACTGATGCTCCTTCAAGCAAGTAAAATGTGGATGTTTATAACTGTGGAGTGGCAAGAAATTCCTCCATGATTACACATTGGCCCCCAGCCTAACAGGGTTAACAGATCCCATTTCTCAGGATTTTCTTCACTCCACGAGGGCTGTTGAGACCACAGAGCTCAGGTGTGCATCCTCGAGGAGCGGGTGTAAGGGTGGGGGGTCCTAGGGAGAAGGCGCCCCTCACTTGCACATAACCCTGGCAGGAAACCATTGTGGGGGCCGTCTCAGCTGCTCTCCACCCGGAGCCAGCACCAGCCTTTGTAGTCTGGTCAAGCTCATTGCGTATCCTTAATCTCAACATAGCAAATTAGGTTTGCATATTTTCAAATTTTATGTAAATAGTGTGCTATTACTTTACTGAAGCTTGCTTTTTTTCTTAGCTCAACTTTGTATTTTGAAAGTTGATAACCATGTTAAATTAAAAAAAGTACTCTGGCATATGTATGTAAAAAACTTTTGTCATTTTTTTCCTAGTGCACATTACCCACATTTTAAATCCTTACAGATAACACTGCAGTGATATGCTTGTGCATTGCTCTTCGTTCGTATGTACGAGTATTTCTCACTCTTCTTCCTTTGTGAAAATGGGTGATGGGTGTGTGAAATGATCTCTCCTTGTGGATACAATTTGCATTGTTTTATTACTAGAAAGGATTGAATCACTGAGGCAGGGGTTCAGAAAATTTTTCTGTAAAAGGCCAGATAGCAAACATTTGATCTCATACAGGCTCTGCTATGATACTTGCCCCTGCCCTACTAGCAGTGAAGCCAGCCAGAGATGATACACAGCTAGTGGGCGTGTTCCAATAAATATTATTTACAGACATAAGCAGCCAACTAGCTGGCAGTAGTTTGCCCACCTTTGTTAATGGTGAATTATCTGGAAAACACAAACAATTCAACAGAAAACTAGGCAGAATCTAACAAGCAAGGCATAGAAGGTCATGTTTGCATGGCCGGTAAATATAGGCACAGTTCAACTTCCCTGTCACCAGAGAGTTTGTGATCAAGTTCCCTCCCTAACACATCCCCAGAAAGCCTTCAGGTACTTCTTGTGGGGTGGTAAGGGACAGGCATGTGAATGAGACCAGTGTCCAGAGGTAGCTCCCCACCAGGAGTGGGAGGGTGCGCCCTGTCCTTTAATTACACTGAAAATAGGCAAGATCCTTCTTGGCACCATCAGATGCACATTAAAAAAAAAAATGCATCCCCTGCCACTAAGCAAGTGAAGGAGGCAAGGACAGTACCCCAAGACGTCATTGACAAGGGACAGAGAACATTTCCGGACTGTCCTTCTTGAAGGTTAAATTCCTTCTTTGTGAAAAGGCAGGGAGACAATGGGGTAACCGAAGAGAGGCAGAGCCATTTCCAGAGGCCTTGCTGCTTGGTCAGCTGGAATTCGTTTCCTGTGCACTCTGCTGACATCACACACTTTAAGTGACTCCAGCTTCAGGAGGGTTTGCCATTAGAAAAACATCCCACTGCCCTGAAGTGTGATCAGCAGGGAAGCTAATAGCTGCAGAGTTTGCAAAACACTCCATAGTCCCTGGATTAAGTCTGCAACCTGGGAAAACACTAGGAACAGATGGTTCATGATCTGAGTTTAACAACCTGGGAGGAACTGAATTTCTGCCTGCAATAAACTACCAGATGGGACAATGGGGAGGTCACTGATTATGTGGGTGCTGCAAATGGAAGGACCCTGAGGAACAGGGCTCTAGCATACAGGCCTATCTTGCAATTAAACAATGCTAATTCTGCTCTGAACTGCCCGAGATGACCTGAAGGCTTCATCGCCACAAATGTCAAACAGCCTCCAGCTGGTGACTGCGCAGATGGTGGGGCCACATCTGACTTAGGCACAACCTTTTCCCCAAGGAACTCCAAACCATATTCCATTCTAGAAATCACCACTGTGGGGTGACCCTTTTGTCCTCACCCCTTCCCCTTATTGCAAAGCAAGTGCCCCAAGAGCGCCCATCTGTTGACACTCAGGGACACATGTGACCGGCCCAGGACTTCCCTTCTCTGTTACCTAAACCTCATTCATTAACTACTTTAGTCAAAACATGCCTGATACAAAACATTTTCTATGTGACATCAACTCAGTGCTCTGAGAAAGGTGCTAGAAGGATTGGTGTCCTATAGCCCTGACAACTATTTTCAAACAACTGTCTTCCTTGGGAACTGCTTTTCTTAAAGCTTATGTGACACAAGCCTAAGATCCCATCAGAATAGAGGACTAAAGAGTGTCAAAGCCCTGGCACTAACAACCTCCTATCCACTCCTAACTAGACTCAATCATTCTCCCAAACAAGTCCTTTTCCACTCCTGTGTGGTTACCAGGCCTGGCAGGGACCCACTTCTCTCCCTGGGCAGCAGTGGTCCTGGCCCCACTCTGCAGGGTATGCAATCATACTTGTCCCGCTGGGCCCCCTCTGCATCAGGCCCCCTGCTGACTCCTCAAAGGATGCTCACACCCAGACACATCCAGCCTGGACCCTTCACAGTTCTGAGCAGCAAATAGCCAGTTCCCTGATTCTGTGTCCCATGTCCTACTTGTACCAAAGTAGAGCCACTTGTACCCATGCTTCATAAAGACAACTCTTTCAGCCTTTGTTGGGAACCTTTTTCTCTAGTCACAACAGACAGCTGACTCCACAGGGTCAAGACATTATGCAGTCCTCTCCGTCCTCTCCCATCGTCCTACCTGAGCTCTCTGACCTGCCCGGAGGCCCACATCAGATGCCCAACTGCAAACCACCTCAAACAAAGCAATGCAACCTGGGGTTGCCTTCCAGCATAAGGTGCATGCCCCCCCATCCTGGAACATCCATTTGAGCTCAAAGTTAAATATTCACATCACTTAAGAAAAATCAAAAGCAAAAACTCACTGGACTGAAGGAAAGGATTGTCTGCTACTAAAAAACCTAAATTTAATAATTTTAAAGAAATATATTCACTCATTTATTTACCAGCAAACATGGATTGTGCATTTGCTGTCAGAGACATAGCAAGTAGGTCCACACTCCCCACACCCCGGCCAGAGGCCGACATTGCTAGTCAATCACACACTTTCCCATGGAGTCTAGATAGTATCTTTCTCAAAATAGCATTCCATTCAACTCCTACCAATCAATAGGAGTTGCCAGTGAAATCAAACCAATGTGTTATTCTAATTACCTGCCCATTGATGACATTAGACCCTGGAGATCTTAACGTGAGTAAACAGAAGATGCTGGCTTTGAGTGACAGCTGGGTAGCCAGATACACAGCATCTGGCTACCGATGCACAGTTTGAGGGAGAAGGGCAGTGGTGTCAGGGGAGACATGACTGAAAAGGGACAGTCACAGAAGAAACAATAAAATACCACAGGGGGAGGGAGGAAGAAGAGCAGTCCGGGAAAAAAGCTGCATGGTCAAGGGCAAGTGGACATGAATGTCCACGGTATGTTGGGGAGTATCTCATGAGGACAGATTGTAACACAAGAGGGAAGGTGGGATATGGAAGTTGGAGCCCAAACCTTGAAGTCCCCAAGGACATAGAACGTCAATCAGAAGACAACAGGAGACTAATGGATGTTTGTGAAAGAGGTAGCAATCAGTTCAGCTCCGCATTTTACTATCACATGAGAGAGGATTGTAAAGATATGTGACTGGAACCGGGAGGCCCAATCAGGAAACCAAGGTGATGGTTAGGCCAGTGGCTTTCAATTACCATCAAATGAATGAATGAGTAATAGTGGGGGAGGGAAGACAGTGGGGATCCAGCCCTCCTCTCTGCTCCAACTAGAGCAATTCTTTTTTATTTATAATCTGGACTTCTGTGTAGATTTTGTTTGAAGTAAGTATTCTGTGATTTTAAAGAAGTCTGACAACCACGCTTTGTTCAGGAGGGGAGGAGGGCCTGGGTTAAGTCACCACCCTTGGGAGCAGAGGGGAGGAAGGCAGTGTAAGAGAGATTTCCAGGAGCACAGAGAAGGGGTGGTAACCAATGGGAGTATGGGTTTATTTGGGGTTGATTTTTACTTTCAAGAACAAAATAACACAAACAAGAGTGTTAAATAAGGTCTACCTAAATCTATCTCAAAATGTGTATTTTTAATGTGAATTTGTATTTAAACATTATTAGTTTAAAGATCATATTGCTGGGTAGATTAAATGTTTCCCTGTGAATTTGTCATTAGTTTTGATTTGCTTCGTCAACACCCCTCATCCCCTCACCGCTACTTTTAAGTATTATGTATTTCTAATTAGTCCCAAGGAATAAAGTTTAAAGTAGTCTTGGCTCACCCAGAATCTGTCTTCTAAACCTTTAAAGAAAGTTAACAATCCTGATCAGTTTCTCTTCTGGGACATTTAATTCATATTTGCCTCCATGCGCCAATAGTAAAAAAGAAAGAAAAAAAGACTAGCTTTATAGACTAAATGTTTGTGTCATGTTCAAATTCCTATCTTGAAATCCTAACCCCCAGTGCGATAGTATTAGGAGGCTGGATCTTTGGGAGGCAATCATTGTATGTCACCAGGGTGAAACCCTCATGAATGGGACTAGTGTCCTTATAAAAAAGACGCCAGAGAGATCCCTCCTGCTTCACCACGTGAAAATACAACGAGAAAATGGGTGTCTATAAACCAAGAAGTGGGTCCTAGCCAGAAACCAGATCTGTCAGCTCCTTGATCTTCCCAACCTTCAGAACTGTGGGAAATGCATTTCTGTCATATGAGCCACCTGATCTATGGTATTCTGTCACAGCAACTCAAACCAAGCCAATGGGGGTCCCCCAACCCCCATCCGTTTCCTTCCTTCCCCTTCAGTTCACCCTTCCCAGAGCCCTGGGGAATGAATACTAAAGCAAAAATCTTACTCCTAACTCACCTGAAAAATGAGGTTTGAGCAGTGGTTCTCAGAACTGGAATTCCCAAAATTTTGAAATGTACTTCTGGGGACCCATGGCATAGGATTGCTATTATGTTACTTTTCTAAGACAGAACATTAAGAGAGCAAATATCATTTCCTACAATCATTTAAAAAGACAATTCATGCTAAAAAGCAAGGAAATCATCTCTGGAACAAAGGGTGGTTCTTTAAATTGAATACACTTCGCTTTGTGAAAAACTTCCTTTACTAGACTTGCCTGTTGTACTTTGTTTTAGACCAGTGAGACCACCACCAGTGAGATCACGGCCAGGGACCAGCACAAGCCAAGGGCTGGGTTTGAGACGAGTGGTATAGAGCTTTATCAAGATCCCACAGCCTAGGGGAGAGTTTCTGCTCCTTCCCCTGACCCCAAAAGCCCGGAGTCCGGGCAACTGCTGGGGAAATTGTTACCTCTTGAAGAAGAGAGAACTATGTGGCCTCCTTCTGAGCTCGAGCCCGGAATTTGTTTTTCTAGGAACGAAACAGCCACAACTGGTGGCTTGCTGCAGTTGGAATATTACAACAGTCAAGTATTTCAGGCAAAATTGTAGATTAAATAAGCTTCCCTAAACTGACCCCTGGGAACTTAACCACCATTTATACCATTGTTTCTATCTGGAAGTATAATGTGGTTTCCAAGCAAATGGCCTGGAGATGAGTTGTGAGCACAGCCTGATCAGAAGTTGGAGGCAGCTTGTTGGCTCTCTGGTCCCTTTGAATTCAACACACAGAATCCTCATTCCTAACTCCCACCTGCAAATATTGATTGGCATTTAAATGGCCCCTTTTCATTAATGAGCTTAAAGAATTTTCTGAAAACTCTTGGCAATTTTCTGATGTGTTTGCCATCTCTGGGACATCTGCCTGCAAGGTGGTAATGGCTCTGCTGCGAGTTGGGACAGCTGGGTTCTGGTTCTGAAGCTGCCACATATTAGCTTAAGCCTTTGGGTGAGCGTGAGCTGATGAGCTGGACCTCTGAGGTCCTTCCCCTGCCATCGTTCTATGATTTATGATATTGTGGTGAGCAGATCATAGATGGTGACAGGATCTTTCCATAGCTCCCTTTTCTGGTCAAAATTCAGTGAGAATAGTCCAACCACTTTATTAGGATGTCTTTATTTTTATGACTTTTCCACCAAATGCATTGCTTTCTTTAGTTGGCCAGGATTTTGGGGACACAGATTTGGCTATTACGTCCGTAAATGCTTTTGACAACAGGCAATAGAGGAGGTGGAAGCCAGAAACTTTTTAAGTTCCATAACTTACAGTTCCTGCTGGGATTTTGATTTGATGAACCTGTCTCACCTTAATGAATTATAGAAGCATCTCTTCCCCCTGAGTCTTTCCTTGTGTCTTTGTCCCAAAACAGGCCAAAGAATGTGCTTTAGAAATTGATCATCTCTCTGTCTTGACGGTGAAAGATTGCCGGGTGTCACCCTGAAAAGGAGACCTCTCTATTAGACGCTTCTGTGATTCCAAGCTCGCTGTGAGCTGTGCCTTTGACTTGGCAAAGGAATTCATGGTTTTAAAAACTATTTCTAGCCCAGCACAGCTGTTCAAGGCTTAAGAGCAGTAAATGCTATTTTGCAGACTCAGTCCTAATACCCCCCAGAGAAATAATGGTGACCCAAGGGTGTAACTTTGATGAGCAAACAGAGTGACCACTTGTCCAAGGTCTCATAGAAGTCTGACATGGGACATCTGATGATATTCTCTCCTCTCTCTTCGGTGTGATGTAGGCTCTTAAAAGCAAAAACCCAAGAAGTTTTTAGCATTCAGTTCCTGGCCTGGTCTTTTGCGAGGGAAATCAAGGAATTACGTGATAATTGTGAAAAAGTAACAACAGCAATTCTCATTTGGTGCTTGTGATATGGCAGGTAGTACTTAATAAAAATGAATATGCTCGTTTACAGATGAGGGAAAGAGGCATAGCAAGATCACGTCATTTGCCAAAGAAACTCCATCACTAGGAAGTAACAAATGTGGATTTTAATCCTGGCTCCCCCTGGGTACAGGGCTTAGCTGACTCCCCTAGGGTGCACGGAGTAAAATACTGATGTAGAGGTGTGGATGTGGAAGTGGAAATTTCCACCTGCCCTGGCTCCTTCTAGCTCCCAGATCCTTGTTAAGGTTCTTTGACCACTTGTCCCTAACTCTGCAAAAATAATAGTCACCTGGCTGGGCATGGAGGCAGAGGCAAGTGGATTGCTTGAGCTCAGGAGTTCAAGACCAGCCTTCACAGAAACAAGACCATCCTCCCTCATCCCCTCCCACCCCCCATCTCTACTATAAAAATAGAGAAACTAGCCAGGCATTGTGGCATGCCCCTGTAGTCCCAGCTCTTGTGAGGCTGAGTCAAGGGGATCACTTGATCCCCAGAGTTTGAGGTTGCTATGAGCTATGATGCCATGGCACTCTACCCAGGACAACTGAAAGTCTGTCTCAAAGGAAAAAAAAAAAAAAAAGCCAGCTCCCCAGCCCATTCCCCACCTGTGTGACAACAGAACTTCTTCCCTGGTCCTTCTTCTGTGTTTCTGGGAAAACCCTGGGGGCAGCAGCCAGGGGTTTTCACATGTGCACCTCATCCCTGCCTGCCCTTCCCTTGGCCTTCATCGTCTCCATCAGCCAGGTGACACAATCTGTAGTTTCTGGAACCTGCCAACGCTCTGGGATAGCCCTACACCACTTGTGACCTCTAACAGACTCTGGGCCATCTCCCCTCCCTCTCCAGCTGCTATGGGCCTTTAATGTGCCCACTCACCCTAGGTCTCTGTTTGGCTGGAGGGGAGAGGACTCTACCTTCTGTGACCTGCTCTTTTGTGCTTCCTTTGCGTGTTTGTGTGAGGTATGTGTGCGTTGGGAGGTGGGTGGTTAGGGGCGGGAAATTGAGACCAGTAGCCGTCTTCCCCCGGGCCCAGTCCAGGTTACAGTGTGGCCCTGCAGTCCTCCCACCCTGGGGGCTGTGTCCAGACATGAGATTCTCTTTTCAGTCCAATAACTGACACCCACAGCTCCTTTCTTCATCAAGGGGAAGTTCCCCCAGGGCTCCAGTCCTCTCCTACAATTCTGTGCACATGTCTGTGTATGAACCAGGAGGCTCCTGGGCCCGTGGAATTCAGGAAATGAGGCTCAAGAAAGTGAGGCAATTTTTCCTAATAGACGCTGGATGTCCTGGGCTCAGGGGGAGTCAGGGGGGTGTACGGTATGGAATGCCAGCTGGATAATATTTTAAGCTCAGTACCTATGTGATTTTATCCATTTTTTCCCCGTTTTTCTTCTTTTCCTCCTGCTCCCCTATCCCTCCAACCCCGATTCCAGCAGATAATAGCTGACTCTGTGCTTCTGCCTCAGAGGATCCTTGTAGCAGGGCACAAAGCAAAGATTTTCCTTCTGAGTCTAAGAAACAAAAGCCTAATCCCTTAGCAGAAGATTCAATTTTAAAAAAAGAGATTGTCCTGAAGAAACATGGAAACAAAGAAGCAATTTCCCCAAAGTAGAAAGAGATTCTGTTAGGTTGGTAGAGGTGACAGACATGGCTTTTTGGGTTCCAAAAGCAGAGACCCAAGCCCTGCTTCCTGGGAGAGTGACTCCAGCGTGATACCAAGGTGGCGCTGGCAGAGATGCATGGAGGGGGTGTGGGAGACATAGCAAGAGAGTGATGGCCCAAGGGGGTCAGGCTGGACAGGCAAAGCCAAGGTTTTCTCTCTCTTTTTTTTTCAGTTTTGGCTGGGGCAGGGTTTGAACCCACCACCTCCAATATATGGGTCCAGCGCCCTACTCCTTGAGCCACAGGCACTGCCCATAAGGCCGAGGTTTTCTCAGAGATAAATTATAGATAGAGAAATGAGGACCAGGTGGGCCATAGGCCACAAGGCTTGGCACTGCATAAGCTCAGAAGCGCTGGCATCAAAAGTCACAGGAATGGGACCCAGGGAAGACTGAGGTTATGCATTTGTGGTCTCTTGTTTTTTTGTTTTTTTTTTTTTTTTGACAGCCAGAGGAATAGTAGCTTGACATTAGAAATTAAATTGTTACAGAAAATAAAGAATGTTATTCGTGAACCTTGGGTCTATGGCCTGGGATTCGTGGCCTCTGCCACACAAGCCTGAGCCTCTTGCCTTAACTCTGGAAGGGAAGAAAAGGCTGTGCCCACCTACAGACTTTCTGTCCCAGACCCAAGAAAAGGTATTCTTCAGAGTGGATTAAAGATGGCGGCTGAGTAACAGCTTCCCTGCAACTGGGCACGGCGAGTCTGGGGAGACAAGACTCCAGGCATCTCTGGCCGGTAGGATCTGCCTATGATCATCCCTTTGAGGATACAGGGAGCCAGCAAGGGACTCCTGGACCCCAGGAGGAGGACAAAAACAGTGGAAAACTGGCAATTGGCTGCGTGTGTTCGATCGACATAATCACGCTGGCAACCGTGAGTACAAGCAGCAGTGAGACTGCAAACTGGAAAGGCCTTACCTGTGAATTGTTTTGGTGTTCTTGCATGTGGCGCTCAGTTGAGCTGCTTTGGGGAGAGCTTGAGCAGGAGTGTGGAGAACTTTTGGCATTGTCTGGGGCCCCAGACTGAGCCACTGAGCTGGGCGCAAGAAGCCACTGTGTGAAAAAACTGCTCCGGCAAGCTCCGCCCTCAGGGTCCCAGAGCAAGGATCGCATGGGACAAAGTAACCTAGTGACAGAGCAGCCTAAAAGCGGGGACTGAACTGCCTTACAGCCTTAATCCTTAGGGGCAGAGTGAGACGGTTTTGGCACACTAGAGCCTTGGGCTGTTGCCCTGGGTAGAGTGCCGTGATGTCACAGCTCATAGCAAACTCAAACTCTTGGGCTTGGTGCTGCCCAGACCTCCATAAGAGCTGTGCAGAGACCCCCCCAACCGGTGACCCACACCCACTGGGCCTCCACATTCCCTGATCAGGAACTGCGGGAGCTACGCAATCCTGCGTCCCCCCTCCCGTGTCCTCCCAGCCTCCACACTAGCCCATCCATCTGACCAGGGACTCTGGTAGCTGTGTGCCCTCTGGAGCCCTCCCTGCCTTTGTGCAGAGCCCTTCTCCTGGCCAGAGACTGCTGGAGCCTTGAGTTCTCTGTGCCAAAGTCACTGGGCACCAGGCACTCCCAGAACCGTGCGCACCACCCCCAGCCCTATTGCTGGATCCTGGTGTGTCACACAACGGAGCTGCTTCCACAACAAGAACTACCTAGCTACAGCAGCCCCAGAGGAACTACACAGGGTCACTCCCTACAAAGATCAAGCAACAACAGAGTGATCCCACTGGGGTCTAATCTTAGAGAGACATCTTCCCAACTCTAAGGATGGCCAGAGGCAACAGTGAAAACAATCATGAGGTAAAATCAACAGAAAAACTCTGGCAATATGAATACTCAGAGTATATCAACTCCCCCAAGGATCAATAAGGCAGAAACAGCACAAGACCCCATGCACAAACAAATAGCTAAGATGTCAGAAATTAAATTCAGATCTGGATAGCAAATAAGATCAAATTATAATTCCAAAAGTTATCTCAAGAATACAATGGATTCAAAGAGCAAATGACCAAAGATTTTGAATCATTGAGACAAGAAGTTGCATCCCTCAAAGATCTGAGAAACATAGTAGAATCCCTCAGTAACAGAATGGAGCAAGCAGAAGAAAGGATTTCTGACATTGAAAACAAGCTTTTGAATGCTCCCAAACCCTCAAAGAAGAAGAGAAATGGAGAGCAAAAACAGACCACTCTCTCAGAGAGCTCTGGGATA
Source organism: Loris lydekkerianus (assembly GCA_963574355.1). Classification (NCBI taxonomy): domain Eukaryota; kingdom Metazoa; phylum Chordata; class Mammalia; order Primates; family Lorisidae; genus Loris; species Loris lydekkerianus. Next base: position 43,755 of record CAUYPK010113092.1, read on the forward strand.
ATTCGAAGAAAACCAATATTCGTCTTATAGGGATCCCCGAAAGTGACGAAGTGACTTCACAAGGCACAGAGTCTCTTCTCCATGAGATTATGAAGGAGAACTTTCCGGACATGCCAAGAGATTCTGAAATTCAAATAGCAGACAGTTTCAGAACTCCAACACGACTCAACCCGAACAAGACATCCCCCAGACACATCATAATCAATTTCACTAAAGTTAATATGAAGGTGAAAATTTTGAAAGCTGCCAGACGAAAGAAAACCATTACCTACAAGGGGGAGAATATTAGAATAACTGGAGATCTCTCTGCTGAAACCTTTCAAGCTAGAAGAGGATGGTCATCAACTTTTAATCTCCTAAAACAAAATAACTTTCAACCCAGGATACTGTACCCAGCTAAACTGAGCTTCATTTATGAGGGAGAAATTAAATACTTCAATGACATTCACATGTTGAAGAAATTTGCCACAACAAAACCAGCTCTCCAGGATATTCTTAGACCTATCCTCCATAAAGACCAGCGTAATTCTCCACCACAAAAATAAACCCACCCGAAAAATTTTTGATCAAATTCCAACTTCCACAGTCACAAAAGGATTAAAAATGTCCACCAGACTCTCGAAAGGCTTATCAATATTCTCAATTAATGGTTTAAATTGTCCCCTAAAGAGGCACAGGTTGGCTGGTTTAAATTGTCCCCTAAAGAGGCACAGGTTGGCTGACTGGATACAAAAACTCCAGATATCTGCTGCATCCAAGAATTGCATCTTACATTAAAAGACAAATATAGACTCAAGGTGAAGGGATGGTCATCTATATTCCAGGTAAATGGAAAGCAGAAAAAAGCAGGCATTGCAATCCTGTTTGCAGACACAAAAGGCTTTAAACCAACCAAAATAATTAAGGATAAGGATGGACACTTCATATTTGTTAATATGATGAGATCTCAATTATTAATATTTATGCACCCAACCACAACACACCTCAATTTATAAGAGAAACTCTGACAGACATGAGCAACTCAATTTCCTCCAGTTCCATAGTAGTTGGAGATTTTAACACCCCTTTAGCAGTCCTGGACAGATCCTCCAAAAAGAAGCTAAGCAAAGAAATTTTAGATTTAAACTCAACCATTCAACATCTGGACT
>CAUYPK010113093.1:0-26855 GCA_963574355.1 Loris lydekkerianus
ATACGTTCCTTCTGGAAGGATGTTTGGAGAATACTTAGAGACCTAAAAATAGACCTGCCATTTGATCCTATAATTCCTTTACTAGGTTTATACCCAGAAGACCAAAAGTCACAATATAACAAAGACATCTGTACCAGAATGCTTATTGCAGCCCAATTCATAATTGCTAAGTCATGGAAGAAGCCCAAGTGCCCATTGACCCACGAATGGACTAGCAAATTGTGGTACATGTATACCATGGAATACTATGCAGCCTTAAAGAAAGTTGGAGACTTTACCTCTTTCATGTTTACAAGGATGGAGCTGGAACATAATCTTCTTAGCAAAGTATCTCAGGAATGGAAGAAAAGGTATCCAATGTACTCAGCCCTACTATGAAGCTAAATTACAGCTTTCACATGAAGGCTATAACCCAACTATAGCACAAGACTATGGGGAAAGGGCCAAGGAAGGGGGGAGGTTTTGGTGAAGGGAGGGTAATGGGTAGGGCCACATCTATGGTGCATCTTAGAATGGGTACAGGTGATTGCACTAATGTACACAGCTATGATTTAATAAAAAAAAAAAAAATGGTTTCAATGGTTAGTTTTATGCAATGTTTATCTTCCCACAATAAAATAAATAAAATCAAAATAATTCCCCCAAAATCTATTAGTAGTATCATGCCCCTTTTACAAATAAGGGAAGTAAGGCTCAGAAAGGTTAAATACCTTGCCCAAGGCCTGGTGTGGTGGCTCACACCTGTAATCCCAGCACTTGGGAGGCCAAGGCAGGTGGAGTGCCTAGGCTCACAGGTTCGAGACCAGCCTGAGCCAGAGCGAGACCTTGTGTCTAAAACTAGCCAGGCATTATGGCAGGCACCTATAGTCCCAGCTACTTGGGAGGCTCAGGCAAGATAATCTCTTAAGCCCAGGAGTTTGAGGTTGCTGTGAGCTGTGACACCAAGGCACTCTACCAAGGGTGACAAAGGGAGACTCTGTCTCAAAAAAAAAAAAAAAAAAACCTTTCAGGGGCAAAGATTAGATGTGAACTTGAACTTAAGCTCACTCACATCATCATGTCTCCAGAAGCCTGAGGTCAGGGTTGTGGGCCGTAAGGAAGAGCATAGCAGGAGCTAGAAACTCAGAGAATGACAAAGCAAGGGGCAGCAGAGACTTGGAGGAACAGGTCCCGGCGAGGGGGCAGGGTGGGAGCTCATTGGCCCTATCCCCTTAGTGAGCAAGACCCTGGTCTGATTCTGCCACTTATTAGCCATGGGACTAACCCACAAAATGAGGGGGTCCTCTCACCTCTGACAGTGCTTTGTCCAGATATTCCTCTGGGGTCCCTCAAACCCACCTTGCAAGGTCCTGCTTCCAGGCCATCACTCACACTCTCTCTCCACACCCCCTTGCCTAGAGCACTGCTATGGTCTGGATATTTGTCCATGCATGTTGAAATTTAATCCCCAATGTGGCAGTATTGAGAGGTGGAGCCTTTAAAAGGCAACTGGGCCATAAGGGTTCTGCCCTCATGAACAGATTAATCTATTCAAGGATTAATGGGTTAATAGATTATTATAGGAATGGGACTGGTGGCTTTGTAAGAAGAGAAAGGGACCTGAGCCAGCCCCCTCTCCATGTGCCATCTTGGGTCTCTGCACAGAGTCCCCACCAGAGGCAAGGTCCTCACCTTGGACCTCTCAGCCTCCGTAGCAGTAAGAAATAAATTCGTCCCCTTTGCCAATCACCCAGTTTCAGATATTCAATTGTAAGCAACAGAAAACAGACATGCACCCACACCCTTCTACTCAGCTCAGCTCTGCTTCCTTCAGGAAAACTTTTGAGATAAACTAGCCCTCAGGTTTTATTGCTATAGACAACATCAGTAATGCCTGCCTGGGCAGTTAACCTTCTAAAGGTGCTTCTCCTGCTCTTCCAGTAGACCATGAAGTTACAGAAAGGAGATTGGCCTGGCCCCTGGTGGGTGGGCACTTAATGAGAACTGAGTGGCTCTCCACAGGATGGCACTCCTGGGAGCCTGGGGAAAAAAACCAGAGAGAGGGGGGAAAGAGAAGAGACCAGAAAGATTTGGGAAGTTCAAGAACAACCTCCAGGAAGTTGAGAGGATAGGGCATGGGGAGAGCAGGTGAAGAGTAGAAAAGGAGCGAATGCAGAGCACAGCCCACAGCCAGCTCAGCCCTGCAAGGAGCAGGAGGGAGAAGCGAGACCACGCAAGCCCAGCACTAAACTGGCAGGAGCAAGGAAGGCAGAGTGTGCCCTCACCTCCCACCAATGGTACACAGGGGCCAGCAGCAAGCTTGGCCAAAGGAGGTCACAGTAGCTGGTGTTGGCAATGCCAGGGTGAGTGTGACACAGTGACAGGGCAAAAATGAAAGCAGCGGTGAGCAGAAGGCTAGCACCCTAGGCTCGGGAGCTGGCCCTGGAGGGGTGAGAGGTGCTCAAGGGGAGGGCCAGGGCCAACAAAAGTGGGAGACTCAGCTCAGAAATAGCAGGTGTTAATCTGCCGTGTTGCTCTGCATGTCATCTGCATGTCTGCCTGGCCCTAGTCAGCCTGCCCTACTCTGGAAGTACTGTGGCCTAGGCTGGGAGCAGCCTAATCCCTGTCCTCAAAGAGAAAAGGCCAGGTTCCCAGGTCTAGAAGCTTCTCAGCATAGTGTCCCACCTGCTTGCTCTCAGCCCCACTCTGTGCCCCAGTAACTGGTCCACTTAACTGGTGGCCTCTTGTAGCAAAGTGGGAGGAGAGTAAACACCAGGGCTCTTGGGGATGCTGGGAGCCAGCTGGAGGCTCAGGACCGGGCTGGAGTACACAGAGGATGGGCAGACTCCGGAGGGAAGATGAGAAGCTAGGAGGAGGGCAGCAGACTCTCAGGCCTGAGTCAGCTTAGCAGCTTGTCCCTCCTGCTTCCCTGAGAGCCCATCCACACACGGGAGTGAGCTCAGAGCTATCTATACCTCCCAGCTAGATGGGTCCAGCTTTGCAGAACTCTCCATCAACTCCCTGCATGGTCCTGCCTTGGCTCAGCCCCTGGGACTGGTAAGAAGAGATGGGATGAGCCGTGTCTGGATCCTAGCAGGACCCATGCGTGAGCAGGACAGGTGCTGTGGGAGCTGGGGAGGGATCAGACGCTGCACTGCAGTCTCCAGTGCCCCTGCCCAGAACCTAACCCACCTGGAGCCAGGGCTAGGCAGAAGCAGGAGAGCAAGGCCACCCGGGTGATGGTGGAGCACCCAGACTGATCTTAGCCCTGCTCTCTCCTTCCTACTTGAGGCACTCTTGGCTTCTCTGAGTTTCCATTTTTGCAACTGCAAGCAGACATTATAATCCCTCACTCTTTGAAGGGATCTTTAAAAGGATAGAAGAAACAATGGGCGTCTAATAGCACAGGGAGCTCTGGAGTGTCACAGAGCAAAGAGGAGGCTCCTGGCCCCTGCCTCTGCCTTCTTCACAGTCCCTCCTATGTGAGCCCCACCCTCCACCCTCCCTATCTCTCAGCAAGAGAAGAACAGAAGCACCCCAGGATGCAAAACACAGCCTGGAAAGACTGCCAAACACCATCTCACCCTGCTTTCCCACTTAGTGGCTTCCCTCCTGCCAAAGAGAGTCCCAACCTGAGATCCACAGCCTGGCATTCTACAAGCCTACCTCATCACAATGGTCTGGTGACTGCAGATAAGGTCTCGTAAGCCTTTATCCTCATATGTGAAGTGGGGATAGACATATCTACCTATATGTACGGGCCAGGAATGGTAGCTCACACCTGTAATCCCAGCACTCTGGGAGGCCGAGTCAAGTAGATCACTTAACCTCGAGAGTTCAAGACCAACCTAAGCAAGAGCAAGACCTCATCTCTATTAAATACAGAAAAACTAGGCTTGGCGCCGATAGCTCAGTGAGTAAGGCGTCAGCCACATACAAGGCTGGTGGGTTTGAGCCTAGCCGGGCTTGCTAAACAACAATGACAACTGCAATAAAACAAAATAGCTAGGTGTTGTGGTAGGCACCTGTAGTCCCAGCTACTTGGGAGGATGAGGTAAGAAACTTAAGCCCAAGAGTTTGATGTTGCCGTGAGCTGTGATACCACAGCACTCTACTGAGGGTGACATAGTGAGACTCTGTCTCAAAAAAAAAGAAAAAAAGAAAGAAAGAAAGGAAAATAGAAAAACTAGTCAGGCATTATGACAGGCACGTATAGTCCCAGCTACCTGGGAGGCTGAGGCAGGAGGATCGCTTGAGCTCAAGAGTTAGAGGTTGCTGTAAGCTATGATGCACAGCACTCTACCAAGAGCAACAAAATGGGATTGTTTTAAAAAAAAAAAAAAAAAAAAAAGGAAGGAAAAGAAAGAGAAAGAAAGATAAGAAAAGAAAAGAAATATCTACCTGTAACGACTAAACAAAACTAAGCATCCACTCGGGCGGTGCATGCGGCTCAGTGGGTAGGGTGCCAGCCCCATATATTGAGGGCGGTGGGTTCGAACCTGGCCCTGGCCAAATTGCAATAAAAAAATACCCAGGTGTTGTGACGGGCGCCTATAGTCCCAGCTACTTGGGAGGCCGAGGCAAGAGAAGTACCTTAGCCCAAGAGCTGGTACTGTTGGAGGTTGCTGTGAGCTGTGACACCACAGCATTCTACTGAGGGCGACAAAGTAAGACTCTAAAAAAAAAAAAAAATTCACTCGTATATTCACAGATGGATGAGTGGATAAACAAAACATAGAATATACAAACAATGGAATATACTCAGCCTTTAAAAGAAGGAAACTGTGACATGGACATAAGCTACAACACGGATAAACCTTGAGGACACTACTACACGATCCCACTTATGTGAGGTACCTAGACAGTCAAATTCATGGAGACAGAAAGTAGAAGGGGGAGTGGCTGGGGCTGGGGAGGAGGACAGTAAGAGTTAGGAATTAATGATTCAAGGGTACAGAGTTTCACTTTGGGATAGTAAAAAATGTCTGGTGATGGTTCTGTAACACAACATAAATGTACTTAATACCACCAAATTATGAACTTAAAACTACAGTGCTTAAAACAGTAGAGATGTTTTTTATATATACATTATACTTGACTACAAAAAAAAAAAAAAAAAAATCTCCAAAACCAAAAGGGAAGCAGCCCAAACCTCTGATCCACAGGGGCATTCAAAGAAATGCCTGTGGATTCTGCCACATTCTGGTGTCTGCACAGGGTCCCCACCCCAGATCCTGCAGCCCCTCAGCTGGATGTCACTTGTACCTTAATGTACCCCAGACCAGGTGTCCCTTTAGAGCACACAGACTTATCCTATGGCAGCTTCCCAGCCAGGGCGCCTGGGACCCTTCAGCCCAGCCTCACACCCCTCCTTGCACAATCCTCACCTTCATACCAGCTCATGTTCAATGCCCATCCCATCCTCCACCCTCCAATGCCAGAGGATGCTTCCTCCTGGGTAAATGAAGATCAATACAAAGCCCAGAACACCACACCTGGCGCCACCAGGTGCCACACACACCTCAACTGCCTCCTCTGTGATGCTTCCCTGGGGTTGGGAGTAAGAAGTTGATCAGAGCAGAGGTTGTCTTGGGGGGAAGACTGCCCCAAAGTGAGAGAGACAATGTGGGAGGTAGGCAAAGCCCCAGGAGAGGGGGGACAAGAAGAGATGCATTTTTGACTGACGGCTGAAGAGTAGACCCAAGACCTAGTTCAAGAGGACTTGGCCTCCCCAACAGGCAAGAGAAAGGGAGGAACCTTCTGACCTGGAAAGCAGGGAGCAGGTAAAGGATGAAGTGGGAGGAGAGGTGGAGGATCCACCACCACCAGGGCCAATAGCAAACCAGACTGAAGTCAGGTCAGCTGAGCAGCACTGAACAGTGTCTCCCCAAACACATGTCCAGAAATAGGGTCTTTGCTAGTGAATTATTAATAGTTAAGATGATGTATCAAGTACTGCAAATAAAAGGTGGTGCTATCTGATACATGCTTAGAAGGACAGTTTTGAGGATTGTTATTAGCATGAGCACAATGCTAATATGATGGCAAAACAGAAACTTCAGAAAAAAGAATTTAGGGCAGCGCCTGTGGCTCAAAGGAGTGGGGCGCTGGCCCCGTGTGCTGGAGATGGCAGGTTCAGACTCAGCCCCAGCCAAAAACTGCAAAACAAACAAACAAACAAAAAAAAACAGTCATTTATATGTTACATTCAGTCAGCTTAAATGAATTGCTTTGTTCTGTTTTATTTGAATTGGGCTGTACCAGGCCACTGCCAATAAAAGTATACATTTTCTCTGTTAAAAAAAAAAAAAAAAGTTAAGGGGCCAGGCATGGTGGCTCACACCCATAATCCTAGCTCTCTGAGGCAGATGGATTGCCTGAACTCACGCGGTTGAGACCAGCCTGAGCAAGAGCGAGATCCCATCTCTAAAAAATAGCCAGGCATTGTGGTGGGTATCTGTAGTCCCAGCTACTCGGGAGGCTGAAGCAAGTAAATCGCTTGAGCCCAGGAGTTTGAGGTTGCTGTGAGCTAGGATGCCACAGTGCTCTACACAGGGTGACAAACTGAGACTCTGACTCTAAAAAATGAAAAAAATAAATAAATAAAAACAGTTAAGATGAGGCCACACTGGAAGGCTCTAAACCCAACAACTGGTATCCTTTTGGGGAAAGGAGACTCATAGGCATACACACACAGGGAAGACAGCTCCCTGGTGACAGAGTCAGAGTCAGAGATTGGACTGATGCAGCCACAGTAAGGAACACCAAGAGCTGCTGGCAATCTCAGAAGCTAGAAATAGACCACTCTCCCTCAGAGCTTCCTCTAGGAGGCAACCTGCTGACCCTCAACTGCAAGAGAAGAATTTCTGTCGTTTAAGCCACCCAGTTCGCAGGAATTGTTCTGGTAGCCCCAGGAAACCAGTACAGTCAGTCCCCCAGTAGCCAGGGCATCCTTCAAACCTTGGAAAGCATACAAGGGAAAGGGGGGGGGGGGGGACCAGGAGACCCCCCTGGGGTGGGTGGCTGACCTAGGGACATCCTGCTGGGAGCCATGGCAGGGGCTTCTTACAGAGCCCCTCTCTGCCTCTTGCACCTGCCCCAAGACTACTGTTTGGAGCTGGGGTTGCAGAGGGATTTCTAACAGGAATGGAAGACCAACATGGGCCTTTCAGCTTCTGTTCTTGTTTTACCTCTCCAGATGCCTCCTTTTCCATCCAAAGTCAACATAGCCCCATGCTGACTGCTTGGTCTTCCCACGTGGCCACTGAACACAGAGTTCCCATGGGCTCAGCACTATCTACCACTCGAGACCCTCAGCCAGAGGGACCTGCTCTAGGCGAGCAGTCTCCAGTCAGCCTCTTGGTGCAGTTCCCCGTGTGCTCACCTTTCCCCCATACCACACAAGGCCCAGGTCTGCCACACGCACACTTGGCACACAGAAGGCTCAGCATGTGTGCCGTATGAACAAGTCAACGGATGAAGGGAGGTGGAATGAGCCTCCTTCATAGCCAAGGTGGGCAGCCCACACACAGCCTTGAAGGCAAGGCACTTGCCTGAGGGATGCTTGTGGGATTTTCCCAGTCTGCTCTGGGGAGATAGTCTATCCCACCCAGGACCCCCTTTGCCAAGTTCTCCCCAATGGTTGGCTCACCCTGGGGGACCTACCCTCCACCCACTAAATGCTTCTTGTCAAAAGCCCTCATTCCTGGGAAAATGGGACAGAAGAAGGCAATGTCCACCTGGTAGTAGGCCCTAAGAGGTCATTTCTCTCCACTACTTGGAGGGAACCCCAAGGTTACCACATCCAACTTACCGTATATACTCGAGTATAAGCCGAGTTTTTTCCGGCACAAGTTCGAGTTTTTCCGGCACAAATTTTGTGCCGGAAAAACTCAGCTTATACTCGAGTATATACGGTATATCCAGGACTGGACCAAGAGTTCAAAGCCTGCTGTCAAGCCCTGAAAGCCTCTTACCGTACATCTTGCCCTCGTCCGACAGAATAATTTTGCGCCGACCGCATGGTGGATAGATGGCCAGGGCCTCCTGGAAGCTCTGCTCGATATCTGGGCTCCACACGCCCTCCGCGTCATTGTCAATGGGCTTGTCCAGTGCCTGACTGCCCCCAGAGCCGTTGCTCCCCTCAGGGGAGTTAGGAGAGCTCCACTCGTTGGAGGTAATGGTGCCGGCCTTGCCCTCCAAGGCTCCGCTTGGAGGAGCGCCCGTTGGACCTGTTGAAGTAGCAAGCACAGCACTGGTGAGACATGGAACGGCCATGAGGGCTGTGGGATGGGCCACTGCAGCAAGTGCCAGAGCCTCGAACCAGAGGGGTAGGAGGCAAAGAATAAAGTGAAAGGTCTTCGAGGATCAGGCCCGGAGACTTGGACAGGTCATTTCCTCCCTGGATATCTCAGCTTTGCACCTGTCAAACAAGTACAACAACTTAAGCACTCTCTGAGGCTCTAAGAACTCAGACAAAAGCTTGAGAAAGTGGAGACAAGGACCTGTATCAGGGATGCTCTGACGTTAAGTCAACACTGGGCAGAAAGCATGCAAGATATTATGCACTGTTGGGAATGTAAAATAGTGCAAACACTATGGAAAACAGTACGGTGATTCCTCACAAGATTAAAAGGAGATACCATGTGATCCTGCGAGCCCACATCTCAGTGTATGTATGTCACCTTTTTTTTTTTTTGGAGACAGAATTTCACTATGTTGCCCTCAGAAGAGTGCTGTGGCGTCACAGCTCACAGCAACCTCAAACTCCAGGGTTTAAGCTATCCTCTTACCTCAGCCTCCCAAGTACCTGCGACTACAGGCGCTCGCCACAACACCTGGCTATTTTTTTGTTACAGTTGTCATTGTTGTTTAGCAGGCCCAGGCCTGGTTCAAACCTGCCAGCCCCGGTGTATGTGCCTGGTGCCCAAACCACTGATCTACAGGCACCAAGCCCATCTCAGTGTATATTGAAAAGAATCGAAGGCAGCATCTTGAAGAGGTATTTTTGCACCTATGTTCATAGGAACATTATACAAAATAGCCAAAAAGTAGAAGCAACAGAAGTGTTCATTATCAATGGATGAATGGATAAAAATGTGGTACATACACGTAATGGCAGATTATTCAGCCTTAAAAAAAGAAGGAAATTCTGACTCATGCTATAACATGGATGAACCTTAAAGACACTATGCTATGTGAAATAAACCACCACAAAAGGTCAAATACCTCCACTTACATGAGGTATCTAAAGCAGTCACATTCACAGAAACAGACAGAAGAATGGCAATTACCAGGGCCTCATGGGAGAAAGAAATGGGAAGGAGCTACCACTTAATGAGTGTAAAATTTCAGTTTTGCAAGATGAAAAAGTTCTGGAGGCCTGTTGCATGACATTGTGAATATACTTAACACTACTATACACTTTTTAAACTATACACTTTTAAAAGCTAAGGTGGTAAATTTTATCTTAGTTGTTTTTTACCACTATTAAAATTTTTTGTATGGGCACAGTGGCTCTCACTTGTAATCCCAGCACTCTGTGAGGCCAAGGTGGGAGGACCACTTGAGGCCAGGAGTTCAAGATCAGCCTGGGCAACACAGTGAGACCACACTGCCAAAAAAAAAAAAAAAAAATGAGTTGGGTGTGGCAGTACACACCTATAGTCCCAGCTATGTGGAAGACTGAGATGGGAACATTGCTTGAGCCCAGGAGCTCCTGGCTGCAGTGAGCTCTGATCACACCACTGCACTCTAGCCTGTATGACAGGCTGTCTCTAAGACAAATAAAAATAAAAAGAGTACAAACTAACTTGCAGGTCACCATTTCCAACTCAGGCTCCTCTAAAAAGAAAATCTTAGCCTGGGCAGATCCTCACAAGCTGGGGCCACAGCAGGACTGACCTGCTGGTTCCTCTGAAGGCTGACACCCCACAGCCCTACCCTTGCCCTGACGTGAGACAACTATGGTGACCTCTGGGCTCCAACCAGCCATATTATAAACTTTCATACACAATTCTCAGGAGATTGGGAGGAGAAGCGCATACCCACCATGATCTTGAGGTACTTTGTGGATTATGAGTACAAGGTGAGGAGCACTCCCACCCCACAGTGCTCTCACTCAGCCACTGAGCCCACTGGCAAAGGAGGCGCTCTCCCCACCACACCTATCACCCCTCTCCTCTCCTCCCAATTATCCACAAGGGCTCCAGCAGGCCAAACGCAGGGCTGGAGGCTAAACCCTGAGCTCCTACCCTCTTCCATCCAGGACCCTCGGAAGTCAGATCTTCCCAGAGAGCTCCTCACAAATCTTTCTCTTCCTCGCCCCTCAAACCCCTCAGCCCCTCCCACCGCCTGTTAGAGGGACCAAATGCTTTACAGAGAGTCACCATGAGTGCTGTCAGTCAGTCTCCACTGTGACAGAAGGAGCACACCCTGGGAGGGAGGTGGAGGTACCAAGAGCTTGGCCCAGCTGCTGGCACAGACATGCAGCTGGAAGTAGGTTAGTACCTCCGACACTTAATGCAGAAACCCTAGAGGAAATCTAATCCAGTTTCCTCAGTTTACTGGTGAGGACTGTGAGACCCAGAGAGGCTTTGCCTGAGGTTGCACAGTGAGTCAACAGTGCATTTGGATCTTGTTCTTAGCCCTTTAGGCTCCCAGGTGTTTTTAGTATAACAGACATCAGTGCTTTCTCTATGGTTATTAAAGTAAGTTTTCATGGCCAGGTATAGTGGCTCATGCCTGTAATCCTAGCACTCTGGGAAGCCAAGGTGAGTGGACTGCTTAAACTCAGGAATACTAGACCAGGCTGAGTAAGAGCAAGACCCTGTCTTTACTAAAAATAGAAAAACTAGCCGGGCATGGTGGTGGCCACCTATAGTCCTAGCTACTCGGGAGATATGAAGCAAAAGGACCTCTTTGAGCCCAAGATTTTGAAGTTGATGTGCACTATGACACCATGTACTCTAGCCAAGGCAACCAAGTGAGACTCTGTCTCAAAAATAAGTAAGTTTTCATGAATGTTTGTCAGGAGGTAGAGGGATTATCAAAAGATCTGGAAGAAACTACCTTATTCTCCACCAGAAATTCTGATCTTGATTCTATCATGAACATTGAAACATTGTCATACCTCCAAAATAAACTTCCAGGAAGAGTTAGCAACTTCAATTTCTAGCAATATAGTAGATAAGATGATTATAAAACTCTTACTCTATAAAAGAAATAAATTTAGAAATGATGGATAAAATATACACTTTTAAATGCACAACCATGGTAACACATGCCTGTAATCCCAGCACTTTTGTAGGTAGGAGGATTGCTTGAACTCAGGAGTGCAAGACCAGCCTGGACAATATAGTGAGACCCCCCTTTCTCTACAAAGAATAAAAAATTTAGCTGGGCATGGTGGCATACTCCTGAAGTCCCAGCTACTGGGGAGGCTGATGCAGGATGACTACCTGCGCCCAGGAAGTTGATGCTACAGTGAGCTATGGTATGACTACACCACTGTACTCCAGCCTGGGCAACAGAGCAAGACTGATGTGTCTGAAAAAGAAAAAAGAACACAATTATTTAAAAATTTTAAGAAAGGGCTCAGTGGTTAGGGCGCCAGCTACATGCACTAGAGCTGAAGAGTTTAAACCCAGCCAGGGCATACTAAACAACAATGACAACTACAAAAAAAAAAAAAAAAAGCTGGGCATTGTGGCGGGTGCCTATAGTCCCAGCTACTTGGGAGGCTGATGCAAGAGAATCACTTAAGCCCAAGAGTTTGATGTTGCTGTGAGCTGTGACATCACAGCACTCTACCAAGAGCAATATAGTGAGACTCTCAAAAAATAAATTAATATCATATAAAAATAAATAAATAAATAAATAAATAAATATGGGCAGCGCCTGTGGCTCAGTGAGTAGGGCACCGGCCCCATATGCCGAGGGTGGCAGGTTCAAACCCAGCCCCGGCCAAACTGCAACAAAAAAATAGCCGGGTATTGTGGTGGGCGCTTATAGTCCCAGCTACTCAGCAGGCTGAGAAAAGAGAATCGCCTAAGCCCAAGAGCTGGATGTTGCTGTGAGCTGTGACGCCACGGCACTCTATGGAGGGCAACAAAGTGAGACTCTGTCTCTAAAAAAATTTTCTCAAAAATTAAATAAATAAATAAAGAAAAATAAATAAAGAAATCCCCCCAGAGGACTAAATGAAAAAACCCTAAATTATAATTATAAACAAATGAGCTGTATTATTACTATTACTATAATAGCCCTGCAAGGGAGGGGGTGAAGCCGACCTTACTAATGAAAAAAACTGAGTTTTAATAGCTACTCAGAGATGCTAGGAAATTGGAACTTAACTAAATCCTCAGAGAAACAGTAGAATACTGACAAAACACAACAAAGAAGATGGTATCTTAGCCTAAGTTCTAAATATAAAAATGAATTGTTGGGCAGCGCCTGTGGCTCAATGAGTAGGGCGCTGGCCCCATATACCAGAGGTGGTGGGTTCAAACCTGGCCCCAGCCAAAAACTGCCAAAAAGAATCGTCTTTCCCAGAATTCCCAGAGATTATGCCTTGGTAAAGAGGATCTCAAATTTTAAAATTACAACATCTAGGAGGAAACAACCTACTACAATTAATATTTGACTAGATCCCCAATAACTACAGATGGTTGACCTATCAGATTAAAACTATAATTACATTTATAATCTATATAAATTATATTAATATATAAATCATGTAAATTATATTTGTGCACATATACAAGTTTTATATATACTATAATTTATAGTGTATATTTATATAATTACAATGAGGAATTGTAAATGTGAGAAAAAACAAGACATCAAAAATTTTAAAAGCTGGGAAAAGAACAAAATCAAACAGTTAGACATTAATACTTTGACCACTGAAATTAAAGTCAATGGTTTAGATTAACAGCAAATTAGATACAGCTAGGTAAAGAAAAAACAACCTGGAATTTAGACCAGAGGACGTTACCCAAAGATACATTTTTAAATGAAAATAAAGGGCAAGAACAGAATAAGGCAATTCAACAAACTTCTAACTAGAATTTCAGAAAAAGAGAACATAAATATTCAAGTAGAGCAACATTTGAAGAGGAACTGACAAGAAATTATCCAGAATTAATGGAAGAATCCTCCAATTCAGGAACCATACTGAATCTTAATCAGGATAAATTCACATAAACACATATTGCAGGGACCCTGCAGAATACCAAAAACAAAGAGATTTTAGAAGTATACAGAGTAAAAAACAGATTACCTTTCAAGGAAGAACTAGTAAATTGACAGCAAACTTCCCAACAGTAACATTAGAAGACCCAAGATAACACTGCCAAACTCTTGAGAAAGTAACTGTCAATCTTAAATTTAAAGCCCAACCAAAATGTCATTCAAGAGTGGGGATTAAATAGAGGAATTTTTAAACAAAGATGGAAAGAATTTACCATTAACAGACACTCATTGAAAACAGTAAGGGAAATATTTGAAAAAGAGAGGAATGTGTATGAAAAGAAAAGATTATACAAATGAAGTAGCAGCAAAGCAACTGGTTAAAAACAAGAGGAAAACCAAACAATACTAAATATGGAAAAACAATAACCACAATGATAAGTGATCATTTAATTTGGCCATGCAACACACAAACGTGTGGAAAAACCATGTTTCGGCCAGGTGAGATGGCTCATGCCTGTAATCCTAGTACTCTGGGAGGTCGAGGGAGGCAGATTGCTTAAGTTCACGAGTTTGATACCAGCCTGAGCAAGAGAGAGACCCCATCTCTACCAAAAATGAAAAACTGAGGCAAGAAGACTACTCGAGTCCAAGAGTTTGAGGTTGCTGTGAGCTATGATGTCACAGCACGCTACCAAGAGTGACATGTGAGACTCTGTCTCAAAAAAAAAAACAAACAGGCCAGGTGTGGTGGCTCACCCCTATAATCCTAACACTCCAGCAGGCTGAGGCAGGTGGATTGCCTGAGCTCACAGGTTCAACATCAGCCTGAGCCAGAGCAAGACCCCATCTCTAAAAACAGCTGGGCACTGTGGCCGGCACCTGTAGTCCCAGTTACTTAGGAGGCTGAGGCAAGAGATATGGCTTGAGTTCAAGCGTTTGAAGTTGCTGTGAGCTATGATGCCATAGCACTCTATCAAGGGTGACAAAATGGGAGTCTTGTCAAAAACAAACAAACAAACAAAAAATAAGATTAAAAAAGAACTAAGGTTCGCTTTCAACACTTAGACTCACAAAATCACAAATTATGTAAGAGAAATCCTAGCCAACACAGCAGGACAAGTAAAAAAGAACTAAACACTGGAAAGAAGTAGTAAAACTGTCAATTCTCAGAAAATATGATAAAAGATTAGAAAAAATCTATAAATAAATTATAAAAACTTCTAAGGGAGTTCAGGAATATGAATATGTCAAAATCAATTACATTCTTTTACACCAGAAATAGTATTAGACAATATAATTTGTAAAGATATTCCACTTAAAAACCAAAGCCACAATTTATCTAGTGATAAACGTAATAAAACATGAAACCTTTACAGAGAAAATTTTAACTATCTGAAAGACGTAAAATATCTCTGAGAATACAGGAATAAAATCCAGTATTTTTTCGATTCTCTCACAGGTTAGAGTTCTGTGACCTCTGGTCAGCAAGTGTGTCACGATTTCTCCCTACCACCAACCAACCAGTTCTGCAGTGGACACCAATTGGGTGTCCTCCAATTCAGTTCTCACACTGTCTTCCTGGGGATGGCATTGGGCCCACAGATTGAGCCCTTCAAGACTGCCTCCCAAATCTGATGTCCCACAATGAGTTTTCTATGACCCCTCCTCAGATTCAATTAGCTTGCTAGAGTGACTTATAGAACTCAGGGAAACACTCCACTTATATTTACTGGTTTATTATAAAGAATATTACCAAGAATACACATGAAGAGATACAGACAGCAAGGCACACGGGAAGGTTCACAAAGCTTCCATGCTGTCTCTGGGCACGCCACCCTGCAGAAATCGCCACCCTACAGGAACCTCCCTGGGGTCAGCTGTAGAGAAGCTTTCCAAACCCTGTCCTCTTAGGTTTTTATGCAAGTTTCATTACGCAGGCATGATTGGTTAAACCAACTTGACCTTTCATTCTCCCTTCTGTAGAGGCTGGGGGTAAAGTTGAAAGTCCTAACCCTCTAATTTAGTCTAGGTCTTTCCAAGATCAGTTCCCAACCTGAAGCCCTAGAGGCAGCCAGCTGTCTGGTCACAACTCTTTAGCATACAAAAAGATAACTTATCATTTTGAAGATTCCAAGGATTTTAGGAGTTGTATGCCAGGAAACTATATGAAGTCCAAATACATATTTTACAATATTACTATACTTAAATAAAAATGGAGAAAAACTGTGTGCTCATGAAAATAGTATCATAAAGATATTGAATTCCGGCTCGGCGCCTGTGGCTCAAGCAGCTAAGGCAGCAGCCACATAAACCTGAGCTGAGGGGTTTGAATCCAGCCCTGGCCCGCCAAACAACAATGACAGCTGCAACCAAAAAATAGCCGGCGTTGTGGCGGGCGCCTGTAGTCCCAGCTACTTGGGTGGGGGAGGCAGGAGAATTGCCTGAGCCCAGGAGTTGGAGGTTGCTGTGAGCTGTGATGCTACAGCACTCTACCCAGGGTGACAGCTTGAGGCTCTGTCACAAAAAAAAAAAAAAAAAAAAAGTTGACTTTCTCCAAATAAATCATACACTCAATGACATTATAAAAATCCCAGACAGTTTTCCATAAAACAACCTGATTCTCAAAGTGCATGGAAGACCCAAGGTGATTCTTTTTTGTTTCTTTTTTTTTGTTTTTTTGAGGCAGAGTCTGACTCTTGTTGCCCCAGGTTAGAGTTCTCTGCTGTCATGGCTTACAGCAACCTCAAACTCCTGGCCCCAGTGATCCGCTTAGCTCAGCCTTCCAAGTAGCGGGAACTACAGGCATGCTCTACCACACTTGGCTAGTTTTTCTATTTTTAGTAGAGATGAGATCTCGCTCTTGCTCAGGCTGGTCTCCCACTCCTGAGCTCAAGCAATCCACAGGCCTTGGCCTCCCAGAGTGTTAGGATTACAGGTGTGAGCCACAGCACCCGAAGATGATTCTTAAGATATCTAAATCAGCCAGGTGGTAGCTCCGGTCACCAGCTATTCCTGTAGTCCCAGCTACCCAGGAGGCTAAAGCAAGAGGATCACTTGAGCCCAAGAGTTTGGGATTGCTGTGAGCTATGATGTCCTGACACTCTACCTAGACAATAGAGTGAGACTCTTGTCTCAACAACAACAAGAAGTCTAAGTCATTGGCTTCATTCTCCCTTTCTCTATATTCCTTGGATTCATATTTTGCTAGATTCGTTCTACAGATGTTTTTCCTTGGGGTTCTGACCTGAGTTTTTCTGTGGGGTCCTTCAGGGGGCCTCTCCTTTTACAACCCTATATAGACTCCCTGGGAGATTCCCACCTATATTTATGGTTTGAATTTCCACCATGTCTTTTCTTTTTTTGAAGACAGGGTTTCCTGCTGTTAACCAAGCTGAGTGCAATGGGAACATCATAGCTCAATGTAACCTTAAATTCCTGGGCTCAAGTGATCCTCCTATCTCAGCCTCCTCCTGAGTAGCTAGGCCCTCAGGCATACAACATCACACCCAGCTAATTTCTCTGTTTTGTAAACATAGGGTTTCCCTATGTTGCTTAAGCTGGCCTTAAACTCCTGGCCTCAAGGGATCCTCCAGCCTCTATTTTTAGTAGAGACAGAGTCTCATTTTTTGCTCAGGCTAGTTTCGAACTCATGAGCTCAAATAATCCACCAGCCTTGGCCCTCCAGAGTGCTAGGATTACAGGCGTGCACCACATCTGACTGGCACAATGCAGGTTTGGGTTTTTTTGTTTTTGTTTGTTTTTTGGAGACAGAGTTTCAAGCTGCCACCCTGAGTAGAGTACCTGGCCATCATAGCTCACAGTAACCTCCAGCTTGGGCTCAAGTGATCCTCTTGCCTTAGTTTTTCTATTTTTAGTAGACAGTCTCACTTTTGCTCAAGCTGGTCTCAAACTCACGAGCTCAATCCACCTGCCTCAGCCTCCCAGAGTGCTAGGATTACAGGGGTGAGCCACCACGTGCGGCCACAATGTATGTTTTTGATTCCCAAATCTGTGTATCTTTTGTGAGGTGTTGACCTATACAGCAACTGCCTTCTAAACAGAGTCTCCAAAGCTCCTCAAACTCGACATGTACACAGCCAAATTTTCAGCTTGCCCCTGAATCCTGTTCCTCCTCCTGTGTTCTCAGGAAATGAACCCCCATTCACTGAGGAACCAAAAACCTAGAAGTGTACAGTCATACCCTGCATAACAACATTTTAGTCAATGACAAACCATTCATATGACAGTGGTCCCATCAGATTACAATGAAACTGAAAACTTCCTATTGCCTAGTGACCAAGTAGCTACCACAATGTTGTAGTGCAACACAGCACTCATGGTGGTGATGCTGGTGTAAACAAACCTACTGTGTTTGTCAGTCGTATAAAAGAGCACACATGATCATGTATGGTACATAATACTTAATGATAAAAGGCTGTTACTGATTTATAAATCTACTGTACCATATTTTTAATCATTATTTTAGAGTGTACATATAAAGAAAAGTTAACTGTAAAACATCTTCGAGCAGGTCCTTCAAGGAGTATTCCAGAAAAAAGCTTTGCTATCATGAGATGACAGCTCCAAGACTTTCGCTATCTGCTGAAGACCTTCCAGTTGAAACAAAATGTGGCAGAAGACAGTGATACTGATGATCTTGTGCAGACCCAGACTTATGTGTGTTTGTGTCTTGGTTTTTAACAAAAAAGAGATAGAGTCTCACTGTCGCGCTGAGTAGAGTGCCAGGGCATCATACCTCATAGCAACCTCACACTCTTGGACTCAAGTGATCCTCTTGCCTCAGCCTCCCAAGTACTTGGGACTACAGGGAGCCACCATGATGCCAGCTAGTTTTTTTCTATTTTAGTAGAGATAAGGTCTTGCTCTTGCTCAGGCTGGTCTTGAACTCCTGAGTTCAAGCTATCCCTGCTCCCTCCCACCTTCCCCCCCACCTTACCCCCCAACAGCCTCCCAGAATGCTGGGATTACAGGCGAGAATCACTAAGCCCAATCAAGAAAAAAATTTTTAAGTGATTAAAAAAATTAGAAATTAAATGAGGAAGGCTAGGTGTGGTGGCTTACACCTATAATCTTAGTACTCAGGGAGGCCAAGGCCAGTGGATTGCTTGAGCTCAGAGTACTCTACCCAGGGAAACAAAGGGAGACTCTGTCTCAAAGCAAAACAAACAAAAAATCCAAAACAAATACTTGCCCCTGTGTTAGTTATCTACAGTGGTCAGTATAGTAACGTGCTATTCAGGTGTGTTGAGCAGCAGCAACACCACATGGCTTAGACGTAGATACACATCCAGGTTTGTGTAAGTACGTGCTGGGATGCTCACAGAGGGATGAAATCGACTAACTGATGTATTTCTCAGAATCTATCCTTGTTGTTAGTGATATAGCACTGTTGGAAAGTGCTATGTGTAGGGTGGTGCCTGTGGCTCAAAGGAGTAGGGCGCCAGCCCATATGCCAGAAGTGGTGGGTTCAAACCCAGCCCTAGTCAAAAACTGCAAAAAAAAAAAAAAAAAAAAGAAAAGAAAAATAGAAAGTGCTATGTATAGACTTTCCCCTATTATCTTCCATATCAGACCAATGGCCATATCCTGTCTTCCTGTCCCTTAAATGTCTCTCGAACTTACTTCTCTCTCTTTTTTTTTTTTTAGAGACAGAGTCTCACTTTATCACCCTCGGTAGAGTGCGGTGGCATCACAGCTCACAGCAACCTCCAACTCCTGGGCCGAGGCAATTATCTTGCCTCAGCCTCCTGAGTAGCTGGGACTACAGGCGCCCACCACAATGCCCAGCCATTTTTTGTTGCAGTTTGGTCGGGGCTGGGTTTGAACCCGCCACCTTCGGTATACGGGACTGGCACCCTACCCACTGAACCACAGATGCCGCCTTGAACTTACTTCTCTTTCTATTCCATAGCCCTAACCCAATCCAGTGCATACCAGGAATAACAGTAGCAACCCGATTCAGACTCCATAATCTCTTCCCTAAAGCTATGGGGAATTTTCTAGAATACACATCTGATCATTTAAAATCTTTCAATGGCTTTTCCATGCCCTTAAGATAAAATGATACACTCCAAAGTTGGAATTTTCTAGGGCCCTTCATCTGCTGACACCTGCTCTCCTGCCTGGCCTTCCACCCACCTGTACTATTCTCTCTCTATATTCCCTTCTTTGCTCCCCCTTTAAGCCCCAAACCCAGTCATCCGAATCATCCTCCTACATGCTAAGCTCTCTCTCCACTTCTGTAACTTTCTTCCCACCCCTCTTTCGCCTGACCAACTCCTATTTATCCTGAAGGTCCAGCCAAATGTCACTTTCCCTGGAAGGTCACCCCACCCCCCAAGCATGGACTTGGCATCCTCTCCTGAGCTTCCAAAAATCCCTGTCTTCCCACATCCTAACCCCCACACCAATGTCCCAATGAGCATCAGTCTCCTTCATCACGTCTAGACCCCACGGAGACAAGGATGCTTGCCTTTCTCTAAGTCCTCAGCCCACTGCACAAAGCTGGGGAACAAAGAATGAACAAATGAACGGGTATTTGGTAAATGTTCTTTGTGACACAGTGATTTCTCTGTGGGGCACATGAATTGCTCTGTGCTTAGTTTCAGGAAACAAAAGAAACCTCAGTACATGTCTGGATTCAAGCATACTGGAAAGTGAGCTTGAATTATATGTGAATCCTTTTGGGGTTTATTTTGGAGGCTTGTAAACTGGAAGTGTGATATATGGGAATCAAGAGACTTGTTCAGGTTCCAGTTCAACTGACAGTTGAAGGAGGACAAATCACCTCCTTTCTCTGAGCTTCAGTTTGCTCATCTGTAAAATTAAGGGGCTGCTTCTGTGGACATCCAACGTCCTTTCTGTGCTGGCAGTGCCTATGGCTCACACTCCCTGCCTAGGCTCTCCACTTCCCCCGTGGCCTCTAAACAAACCTAGCAGAATTTCACCTGTGGGTCTGCTCCAAGAGAGCTGGGGCACTGGTTTCCCTGGAGAGATGTCCCACAAGATGGTCAACAAGGCAAGATACCATGTAGTACAGGGCCTGGCACAGTATGTGCGCAGTAAGAGCTATCTATTGTCATCATCACTAAGCCACAAATAATGCCTCAAGTGGAAAATCTAAAGCCCTAAACAGCCCTGACAGGTACATATACTTAAGCCCTAATACTTAATATTACCTAATTTATAATATTATACCTAGGGCCTTAAAAGTCCTGCCTTTAACCCAGATTGTCCTCTAGGACCTGACCCTAAGCACAGATGTGTCCTCTGAGCTAGGTGCACAGTGCTATGCAGGCCAAGATGCTGGAACACATGGAAGAGGACAGCCCAGCTCTCTCCTCTGAGAGCAGAGGCTGTGGTCTCCAGGCCTGCCCCTCCTCACAATTCTTCCTGTAGCAGTTGCACTAGACGCCTGGTGAAACGAGTACTGTCAGTCCCCATGGAAGTCGGGCCTGGGCAGCCTAGCAGAGAACACCAGACCAGGGGAGAACTGGAGCCTGCTCATGCCAGACTGCCCCACAAGTGAGGTTTTCTGAGGACCTGAACTACATATCTCAGGATTGGGTCTGTCCCAGGAAAAGCAGGGCATCAGGTCACCCAAGGCCCTGGGCCACGGGATTTATTACTGACATGGAGTTGCTCCCAGTCCCATGTGGCCCTGCTGCTCCCAGTCCACAGCCTCTACTGGCTGGCCTCTCCCACCCTCAGCCCATGGCCTGTGCCTGGTGCCACTGACTCTACCCACCAGGCAAACACCCCCCCCCCCCAACCACAGGCCCTGTTCTGCCAACACCAGCCCAGAAAACAAGCCCACTCCTCCTCCCCCAAGTGCTCCACAGTGACCCTCTGGGGCCTGCCAGGTGGAGAGCCAGAGGCGGATGACATCAAGCTGGGCCATGTACCATGAACAGAGGAGTAAAAATAATCCCAGACTTAAGCTCTCCGGGCCTTGCCCAGAGGCCTCTAGCTCTGCCTCAGCCCCACCCAGCGCCTCTGGATGGCCTACCCAGGACAACCCCAGACCCCAGCAGCACACTGTTCCCTCCCAGGGTCCACAGATGCCCATTACTCAGAAATTTCCAGAAGTTTCCGGGTACGGTGGCTCACACCTGTAATTCTAGCACTCTGGGAGATCAGGGCAGATGGACTGCCTGAGCTCACAGGTTCAAGACCAGCCTGACACCCTGAGCCAGAGGAGACTTCGTCTCTAAAAATAGCCAGGATTTGGGGTAGACGCCTGTAGTCCCAGCTACTTGGGAAGCTGAGGCAAGAGGATCACTTGGGCCCAAGAGTCTGAGGTTGCTATAAGCTATAACACCCTGGCACTCTACCAAGGGCAACAAAGTGAGACTCTACAAAAAAAAAGAAAAAGAAATTTCCCAAAGGATCAGGAATTTATGGGCTTTTATTAAGATCTTTCCAATTATCAGGACAATAGCTCTTCCAAATACATTTCCAGGGCAGGAAGGGTATCATGACCCCAGGTTATAAATAGAGAAGCCCAAGCTCCGAGAAGGGAAATGACAGATACTGACCAAGTAGCAAAGCTGGGCCTCACACCCTGACATCCTCTCCTCTACCTGTCCATCCTGTACTCTGGAAGCCTACCTGTGAGTAGCCTTCCTAGGCCATCAATGATCTCTAAGCCCACAGCCAATCCCCCACCCTCTAGAGCTGCAACACATTCCCATGTGAGACCTGAGAGCAAGATTACTTATCACACAACAGCATCCCCCACATCTGGCTCAACGCTGGGAATTTAGGCAGTAGACGTTATCCTTGAGGAGCTGACTCTTCACTGAACCCACTCCTTATCTCCTTCTATCACAGTATCTCTAACTTGCTGGAGGTCAACATATGTTATAACCAACTCTCCATGCTCCCCAATCCCAAACTGCAAATGATGGAGACTGATGCTCAGAGACTTGCCTGGGGCTCTCTAGAAAGCAAGAGCTCGCCCCTCAGAAGCCCTGGTTACAAGGACAGAAATGATGCCCTCTGCCCTCCTCCACACAGCACTGATTCCAAGAGCTCTGAGAGGCAAGACTAAAGGTTCCAGCCACTATTCCCCCATCCCAGCCCTCCTAATTTGCTGCCCTCCACTGCCTCAGCTCTTACTCCACTGCTTCTTTCCTGGGGCCCTATAAAAGAACCACTTCCTTTGATCCAGTGACTGTCCTGTCACCGAGAGGCTGGGAAGAAAAAAAAAGCCGGGTCATCCTTCCAGGAGACCTAACCTAATCTTCTAGGTACATGTGTCCCAGAGGTCTAAGGATGAAGGAGGCAGGGGGAGTGGCCAAAGACATTCAGGGTAGAGCAGGTTAAAAATAGAAACCCTGTCCTCTTCTGCCTCAATCCCAGCATAGGAATGCTTCCAGGCTGGTGCACTTACCTGCAAGACTTCCTTATCAAAGATAATGGAGTCACATCTCTGCATCCTAGGTGCTGTGCCCCAACCTAACAAGACTGTGGTCACAGAAGGTCCACCCTGCATGTGTTGTGGGTCTTCCCCGTCCAATACATTCCAGAGCAGAGAAGATGGCTCCTCCCACCACTTCCCACTCCCACTATTCCCATGGGGCTCTGGAGATTAAGCCTAGTGTGAAGGTGCCCAGAGATGACGCAGGTAAGAATGAGATAGCTCTGGGACAGCACCTGTGGCTCAGTGGGTAGGGCACCAGCCCCATATACCAAGGGTGGAGGGTTTGAACCAGGTCCCGGCCAAACTGCAGCAAAAAAATAGCCAGGTGCTGTGGCAGGTGCCTGTAGTCCCAGCTACCTGGGAGACTGAGGCACCTAAGCCCAAGAGCTGGAGGTTGCTGTGAGCTGTGACACCATAGCACTCTACCGAAGGCAACAAAAGACTCTGTCTAAAAAATAAATAAATAAAACAGAATGAGATAGCTCTGCAAACACCCTGATAAGGGAGTACCTCTAAGCCTGCACTGCACCTCATTTCTTAAAATAAGAGAGGGCAATTAGGACAGCAAACACATCTTCTTCCCTGAGCCCTGGTCCACAAAGGCCTCTAAGATGACTGCCTAAACTATTCATTTGGCCTTGCAATTGCTGCTTTGGCCTGTCAGTTGTTGTCTGTGCTTAGCTGTAACTCAGGAACTAGAAAGGGGAGAGGCAAGAGATGAGAACCTGTCCCGCAGGCAGTACCAGGTCAGTGTGGACACCCACCCCCCAGCACACTGTCCACCTCCTCCCACAGTACATGGCCTGTGCACTGGGCATGGGACCCTGCAGGACAGACTCAGGCAGCCCAGCACTCACGGAAGACCTGGATGTCAATGAGCTGCCCAGGACA
This sequence comes from Loris lydekkerianus, assembly GCA_963574355.1. Taxonomy (NCBI): domain Eukaryota; kingdom Metazoa; phylum Chordata; class Mammalia; order Primates; family Lorisidae; genus Loris; species Loris lydekkerianus. The sequence goes on from CAUYPK010113093.1 coordinate 23,510, forward strand.
CTGAGAGACACATAAACTCTGCTCACCAGGGAGTAAACTTCTTGAATACTAACACTAGAGGGGCCAAGCACTTGACTGTATCTTGTCCATCTCCAACATCCCCTCCAGCAGCTAGCACTGTCTCTGGTGAACATGCTGAGGCTGTCAGGATGAAGAGCTATGCCAGGGTCCCAAAGCTAGGAGAAGGCAGGGCCCAGGCTGAGGCTCTGAAGCCCTTCCCCACTGCAAGCCACCTCTTGTTCACCATTCTGCTTCTTTGACCTATTTTTCTGACACTTCTGTGGACTACAGAAGGGGAAATGGTCTGACTCCTCTGAAGCATTAAGGGATGCAAGTTAGATAGATGTGAAGAGTAATAGGAAGGGATCAGGCCCTGACCCCTGAGGGGAGCTAGAGAAGTTTCTCTCTGCAGATGTGAAAGCCTTTCTGGTCTCTGCCTGCATGGACCCCATCGCTTCTACAGCCTCTGGTGAAGGTCCCAGCAAGGAGAAGCAGGGTTCCGAAGGTTTGTGTGAGCACAGGGGAGAAAGCTGCCCTCCAATTCACCTGGGAGGTGAAGGTACCTGCCAAAAAGCCACACAACCGATCAAAACTAGGACGGGAACCAAATCTCAAGTCTGTGCTCTTTTGCTATGGAAATCCAACTACCACAGCCATTGCTGGATGCCCTTGAAGAGGTGGGGAAAGGGTCTGCTCCTAGGAAGGAGAAGAACAGGTGATCAGATATCCCTCCCTGCTGACTTCCATATCTAACACCTATTTTATTTATTTATTTATTTATTTTTGAGACAAAGTCTCACTTGGTCACCCTCGGTAGAGTGTGGTGGGTTCATAGCTCACAGCAAGCTCAAACTCTCAGGCTCAAGCAATCCTCTTGCCTCAGCCTACCAAGTAGCTGGGACTACAGGCGCCTGCCACAACACCTGGCTAATAACACCTCACTATTCAGTGCTCAGTTTGTTGTATCTCCTAGTCACTCAACCAAAATTGTACAATGAGCACCTGCTGCATGCCAGGCATCAGGTACTGGTGTGGTGTGAACATGGACCTCACAATCCTTGGGTTGGAAACTTAATCCCCAATGGAACAGTACTGGGAGATGGGGCCTTTAAGAACTGAGTTGTAAGGGCTCCGGCCTGAATGGATTCACGCCTTATTGAGAGAGTGAGTTCATGAAAAAAGGATGAAGTTAGCACCCCCCCATCCCCCGTCTTTCTCTCCAGTGCTCTCTTGTCCTTCCACCTCCCATCACAGGATGCCAGCCCCTTGACCTTGGACTTCCCAGCCTCCAGAACTATAAGTAAATTTCTGTTAATTATAAATCACCCAGTCTGTGGTAATCTGTTGTAGCAATATAAAATGGACTCCAAAACAACTACAAGGTCAAATAAGACATAGTTGTATCTTTACCACCCTTCTATCTGGCAGGGAAGGGAAGGGTCCAGAGGCCTATGAAGATGCAAGAAGAGACATCCTCATTAATCACAAGATATCCACAGATCCCGTATTTGGGGATTTGCTTACTCACTAAAATTTCTAACCACCAAATCAATACTCAAGCACTTCTGCAGTCATTCACAGATGTACACATGTGCTGAGTGGCCAAAAATCTGAACTGCGTTATGTGCACATCCCTAGTTGAGGTCAAACAAAGCTGTGCATTCCCACTGGTCTTGGTTCTCCTGTTATAAGCAAGTATCCTTTTCGTGGTCTCTTTAGTGACACAGTTTTTGTACTTTTGGGGGTGATTTTGCTTTTTTAAATAGCCCAAACATGGGCGGCACCTGTAGCTCAGTGGGTAGTGCGCAGGTCACATACACAGAGGCTGGCAGGTTCAAAGCCGGCCTGGGCCAGCTAAAACAACAAGGACAACTGCAACAACAACAACAACAAAAATAGCTGGGCATTGTGGGGGACACCTGTAGTCCCAGCTACTTAGGAGGGTGAGGCAAGAGAATCACTAAGCCCAAGAGTTTAAGGTTGCTGTGAGCTGTGATGCTATAGCACTCTACTTAGAGCGACAGCTTGTGACTGTCTCAAAAAAATAAATAAAAAATAAAATAAATAGCCCCAAACACTGAAGTCCTGTTCAGTATTCTCAAGTGCAAGAAGGTTGTAATATGCCTTAGGGACAAAATAACATGTTTTAGATAAGCTTTATCCAGGCATGAGTTATAGCCTGTGAGTTCAATGTTAATGAATCAATAATATATTAAATAAGGTATCCATGAACAGAAACACATATAAAATAAAGCTGTAAATTAATCAATTGACAAAATGTTGTGACCACAGACTCACCTAACCCTGAAACTTTCCTAGGAGTAAAGGTTCAGTATTTGCTAATTCAGTGTTCACACCAACTTTATACATAAGTACCACAAGTAATGCCTGCAGAGGACAACATGTTAAACCAGAGGTTCTCAATCTGTGGGCCGTGACCCCTTTGTAACAATGAAAATACATCCTGCATATCAGATATTTACATTACGATTCATAATAGTAGCAAAATTATAGTTATGAAGTAGCAATGAAAATGACTTTTATGGTTAGGGGTCACCACAACATGAGGAACTGTATTAAAGGGTCGTGGCATTAGGAGGCATTAGGAAGGTTGGGAACCACTGTGTTATACCAGGAGGATTTTAACAATGCTGAGCTCACAATCGGGAAGAGAGGGAGGCAAAAGGCACTAAGATAGCCAAAAGGTGGAACAAGCCCAGATGTCCATAAACAGACCTCAACAAAATGTGGTAGATCCACATAACGGAACATCATTCAGCTTTAAAAAGGAATGATATCCTGACAAAGGCTCAGCCTAGACAAACCTTGAGAACATTAAGCTGAGTGAAAAAGCTAGACACAAAAGGTCAAATACTGAACAATTCTACTTCTAGAAGGGGCAAATCATAGAGACAAAATAGAATAGAGATTAGCAGGGGCGGGGGAATGGGGGGAATTAAATGAATAATAACAATGTTATTGTTTAATAGATAATAATTGAGTTTCTGATGGAGATGATGAAAAAGTTCTGTGGATGAATGGCGAGATGGCAGCACGAAGACATGAATGTACTTAACACCACTGACTTGAACACTCAGTAAAAGTTAAAATGGTAAATACTGTGTTATATATAGTTCGCCACCATTTTATTTATTTATTTTTTTATTAAATCATAGCTGTGTACATTGATATGATCATGGGGCATCATACACTAGCTTCATAGACCGTTTGACACATTTTCATCACACTGGTTGACATAGCCTTCCTGGCGTTTTTTTAGTTATTGTGTTAAGACATTTACGTTCTACATTTACTGAGTTTCACATTGCCACCATTTTTTTTAGAG
>CAUYPK010113094.1:0-67452 GCA_963574355.1 Loris lydekkerianus
CAAAAAATGTTGTTGTTTGTTTTAAATGTTTTGAAATTGAAATTTTTTTATGGCAATTTATTATTTTTTTAAAAAAAAAAAAAAAAAAAAAAAAAAAAAGAGAGAGAGAGAGAGGGAGGAAAGGTGATGGAGAGGGAAGGAAGGACAACATGAGTTTTTCAGTGGTGAGAGTCTGGGATATTCATACTAAGGAGTACTGCTCAGCAGTAAAAAGGAATAAAGTATTGATGCATGCAGCAAATTGGCTTTAAAGGGCATTATGCTAGCTGAAAAAATTCAACCTCAAAAAGTTAATACTGCATAATTCCATTTATATAACAATCTCAAACTATAAAAATAAGAACAGATTAGCGGTTGCCAGGGGACAAGGAAAGGGTACCAAGAGGGAGTTCCTTTGTAGAGATGGAAGAGTTTTGTGTAATACTTTTGGTGGTTGTGGTTCTGCGAATTTATACATGGGATAAAATTTCATAGAACTAGACACACACACAAACACAAGTGCATGTAAAAATTGGTAAAAAAATGAGTAAAGCTTATAATGTACTTAATGGTGTTATTAAATGTCAGTTTCTTCATTTTTTTTTTTTTTTTTTTCTTACAGTTTCTGGCCTGGGCTGGGTTTGAATCCACCACCTCTGGCATATAGGGCGGGCGGCAGTGCCACAGTTTCTTCATTTTGATAGTGTACTGGAGTTACGTAAGATGTCACCGTTGGAGAAAGCTCCGGGAAGGGCGTATGGAACTCTGTGTAACTTCCTTCGAATCTGTAATTATTTCAAAATAAACAGTAAGAAAATAATAGATCCTTCAGTCATTGTCTCATTAATAAAACTTTCTGCTGATGACAAGAGCTTTCATTGATTGATTTTCATACTTAATAAGAGCAACTAATCTAGTCCTGTCCTTGCAACAAGTATTTTATAAGTAGTGTTTAAAAGACTGATAATTTTCTGTTGTGTTTTCTATCAGTGAGCCCAATACTGAAAACTTTAACTCTCTCTCTCTCTTTTGAGACAGAGTCTCACTTTGTTGCCTAGGCTAGAGTGTGGTGGCATCAGCCTAGCTTACAGTAACCTCAAACTCCTGCCTTCAAGCAATCCTCTTGCCTCAGCTTTTGAGTAGCTAGGACTACAGGAACCCACCACAACACCAGCTAATGTTTTCTATTTTTAGTAGAGTTGGGGTCTTCCTCTTGTTCAGGCTCTTGCTTTCTCTTTCTCTTGCTCAAACTCCTGAGCTAAAGGGGATCCTCTCAGAGTGCTTGGGAGTCACCATGCCTGGCCCTAAAAAGTTTTTGAAACATAAAAAGTTATTGCCCATTTGTTTGACAAACTATATTCTTTGAGGGTGAGTTTAATTTTGCAAATGGCCAAATGGCACTGAGAGTCAAATTTGGTGAATGAAGAAGATGACCAAGTTGAGTAAAACTTTCCTCCCTCCCTTCTCTCTTTCTTCTTCTAATTTATTTTTTTTTATAAAACCAATGTGTTCTTCAAGATCTGTCATCTTGTGTGACTTATAAACTAGTTACAATGGGAGAATTCTCAAAATATCCTCAGGAATGACAGCATCATCAATACTAAATATTGGTAGATTCCCAGGGTGATTACTTAGAAGGAAACATCGTTTACATGTTCAAGTTCTCATAAAGATTTTTAAAAATTGCCTCATTTCTAGTCATGCTTTAAAGAAGGTTCTTAAAAATGTGTATAGTTTATTTTAGAAAAAGCATATTAAATAAGGTTTCAAGCATTTAAAGGGTAGCATGTATTCATCTTTTTCTAAGGCAAAGCAATATATATTACCTTGCCTGTTTTTGTAATTTGGAAGTATTGCTTGTGAAATTTCTGTTAACTTTAAACATAATTTAACTCCTTTACTCCCTCCACTAAAGTTTAAAAGTGAATCAACCAATACTACCGCTAGTTAAGTAGTTCAAAATCTCCAATGACGCAGGGTATGGACAGCTTTTGTGCTCAACAGAAATTATGGCACGGGTTGGATGCAGACTCCACACACAGGATCTGGCCTGCCTATTCTTAAGCAGACCATGTCATGAAAACGATCTACATTCCTACTGTAAACAGCCCAGATCATGAGTCACTGGACTGCAGACAAGTTCTGAGCCCTGATGCCAGTGTTTTAACCATGGTACTTGTTCTTTTCTTTGAATGTTTTATTGCTTTATTATTTTATTTCCACTAGGAATTGTGGAGTTATAAATACTGTTAGTGGTTGACCACTTCTGCACACATGTGTCCTATTATTTTTTGAGATTTATATGTGAAGAAAGAAACTAGCCTCTTTCATTCTGCCCATTCATCTACCTGCTCACATAGATGGGCTTCTGTCTGTTCAAAGAAGTCAGAAAGGACCACACGGAATTGTAGAAAATTGAGCAGAAGAATTACATCAGGAGTTTCTGACAAAATGGCTTTATTATAAAAAAACTCTAGTAATTATTTTAAATTTTTGTTCATATCTTATTTGCTTTAACATAGCTTATTATTTAAAAACGAAAGCAATTAACAATACATTAGTTTTCTCTATAATAAATACTCTTACAGAACTCTTGTTTTTGTTTTTTTTTTTTGAGACAGTTTCCCTCTGTTGCCTAGGCTAGAGTCCAGTGGCTCCTTAAACTCCCGTGCTTAAGTGATCCTCCTGCCTCAGCCTCCCAAGTAGCTGGTATTATAGGCACACATCACCAGGCCCAGTTAATTTTTGTATTTTTCATAGGGATGGGGTCTCACTCTTGCTCAGGCTGGTCTTGAACTCCTGGCCTCAAGCAATCTTTCTGCCTCACCCTCCCAAAGTGGTCGGATTACAGGTGTGAGCCACCACACCTGGTACCTTATGGAAGTCTTACAAAATTTCAAACATTTTCTGAAGTCAGTAACATACATGAACAATTAATAAGTAAAACTACTTCTTATGAAATTCTATAAAAAATGTCAAAACTTGGGAATATGGTACCAGGTTCTTAGGTCTATATAACATAGGCAAAGTAACATAAGGATTGAAAGAAACTTTCATTTATTCTCTTGGATTTAGGGAACATCTACTGTGTGCCAGGCATGGTATGATATAATGTGGATACAAGGAAAAATAAGACATATGTTTGGAGATGGGGAACGTGTACTAATTAAAATGTGCTTCTATAGAAATATGCATTGATTGGTATAAGATCACAGAGGAAAAAACTAACTATGCAAGGGTCATGGAAGGCTTTGCTAAGGAGGTAACTGAGCTTTGAAGATGGAGCAGAAATTATACATGGGAATAGACTACATAATAAAATACTGGCATGAAAGAGCAGAGTGCTTTTAGCAGTGCTTTTGGAGTTGCACTGAATTAACTAAATGCACATAAAGCAATCAATGGACATTTCTAAGCATGATCCCCCAAATCTAAGGTTTCTCTGGCAGTGCCTAGAACCACTTAGATGTGGGGGGCAGGAAGAGGCTGGCCTGGGGGTCCCTTCAGTTGAGTGTGTGGTTAGCTGTTGAAGCATGTTTAACTTTCTGAGTATATTTTCCATTATATTGAAACCTAAGTGGAAAAGTTCTATGGATTGTGTAATTTTCCATATAGGAATAAGTAAGAAGAAGAAGGGTGACCATAGAGATAGCTCTCAGACATCTAGGGCATGTTCTTAATTTCTGCCCTGACCAAGGGTGGAAGGGGAGAGAGGTGTGAGTGCTAGACTACTAGAGGGGCCAGCTGGGAAGAGTGGGGAGGAGAGTGAGCTGGGAGAAAAGTCCTGGGCATGTTCTCCCCCAGCCCTAGCTTCGAGCCTTCCTCACTCAACCAAATCTCATCCCCAACTTCTTCTCCAAGCTCTAGTGCTGGATTCCCAATTTCCTGCTGGACAATAATTACTTTCTTAAGCCTCAACCTGACATTTCTAAGACAGGCTTCTTTCTGTGACTGGCTCTCCGTCTTGACTGCTTTAATTCTATCAGTTGTTCTCAATTTTCCCATTAACTCCAGGCCCACCATTTTCAAAACAGTCTTTTGTTCCTTCATGACTTTAATTCTCATGTCCAGTAATTCACCAAGTCTGATCAATTCTTCTCCGGCAGAAGCTTGCCTTTTCTCCCTTCTTCTCCATTCCCACAGTTAGCATCTGAGATTGGGCACTTAGTGCCCTGTGCCTGTATCACGGAAATAGCTTTCTCCCCCCTGGTCTCTTTATCTCCAGTCTCACAATTGCTCAATATATGCTCCAGATTAACTTTCTGAAAACATCTTCATCATATCACACTTGTGCTCAAGAACTGAAAGTGGTTCTCCACTGATTACATAACGAAGTCTTAAGTTCATTTTATACTCAGACCTTTCCAACAGGGCCAAACTTACTGTACCAGCAGACACTGCAATTTTCCTGTGTTTTCCACTATTAAAGATATAGTCCATACCTATAATATCTTTTCTTCTCACACTGTAGTCTTCATCATCTAAGATCCAGTCGAGATTTTTACCATCTCCACGAATACTCCATGAACATTGTTACTACATAGATATTGTGTATGGGGTACTTTGGGCTAGGTACTATGCTAAGTATGCTATGGAATGATCTCATTTAACACTCACAGTTACCCTACAGGTACATCCCTGTTTTTCAGAGGGAAAAATTGAAGCTGGGAGAGGTTAAGCAACTTGTCATTGTCATATACCTGCAAGTGGATGAGCTAGGAGTCAAACCCAGGTGTTCTGATTCCAGAGCCAGAGCTCTACTATTCTTACTTCCCAGTGAAGGGCTTGTCTCTTTAGCCCTTAATGATTTATTAAGTGGACCACTTATTGGCATTAATCCTATATGTGCTTTTATGAAGTGCCCATGTTTACTAAGACCACTATTACATATCTATTATATTTCAGGCTACTTAAAAGTAAGGCCATGCCTTATAATTCTTTGCATTTTCATAATTCCTTTTAAATAATTAGCACTCAATAAATATTTTCTGACTGATGAATAAATTCACTAATCTGCTAGGTGACTAATGAAGGTAAAGCAATTTGAGGTTTGTTGGTTGTGTCTATCCAATGGAAAAACAGTAAGATTAGAAACTGTTCTCAGCATAAATTTTAGCCTAATGGATTTGTACTGTCCCACTGGAAGAGTAAGGTTGCAGTAACTCATACTTTCAGATAGCTGACATCTGTACTGCTATGCTGGGTGACTACTGATTGCTCTGACTGAAAGTCGTAGACTAGTATGGATGAACTAGTCTGGATGCATCATTTCATGACAAGGACACATTCTGAGAAATGCATTGTCAAGCAATTTCGTCATTGTGCAAACATCATAGAGTATACTTAATATAAATCTAGATGCTATCGCCCACTACCCACCTAGGTTATGTGCTATAGCCTATTGGTCCTGCACTACCAACCTGTACAACATGTTCCTGCACTGAATACTGTAGGCAGTTGTACCACAAACATAAGTATTTGTGTACTTAAACATAGAAAAGATACAGTGAAACACAGTATAATGATCTTATGAGACCACTGTTGTATATGTGGTCTGTCATTGACTGAAATGTTGTTATGCAGCCCATGACTGGACTACGTATGAGAGCTCAGATTTCAACTTAAGTCTTCCATCCATAGAGCCTGAGTTCTTCTACAACACCATCGTGGCCTCCCAAAGACGATGAGTTTTAAAGGCTAGTAAAGAACCAGAAAGGACACAAATGGGAGGTGTGGAGATTTTGCATAGCACTCCACAGCTATGATGCTGACTCACCTCAGAGTGGTATTTCTACTAGAAGAACCTGGAACTAGAACATAGAATTAGCTTCTTTTTGTTTTTTTTTTTGTTGTTGTTTTGTTTTTTGAGACAGAGTCTCATTTTGTTATCCTGGGTAAAGTACAGTGGCATCTTAGCTTATAGCTTATCTCAAACTCCTTGGCTCAAGAGATCCTCTTGCCTCCCAAGTATCCGGGACTAGACACCCACCGCAATGCCTAGCTAGTTTTTCTCCTTTTAGTAGGGATGGGATCTCACTCTTGCTTAGGCTGGTCTCAAATTCCTGAGCTCAAGCAATCTGCCTGCCTTAGCTTCCCAAAGTGCTAAGATTGCAAGGTGTAAGCCACTGTGCCTGGCCAGAATTAGCTATTCTCATCCATCGCATACCTTGGGAGTACGACTGTGGCCATTACGAAAAATTTTTGGAGAGTGGGTAAAAAGTGTAAGAACTCCCTCAGTTGCCCCAGGCTAGAGTGCCGTGGTGTCAGCCTAGCTCACAGCAACCTCTCTCTCTTAGAGAATTAAGGCATATGAACAAAGCTGGCATTTGGACAACTGAAGTTTTTTTACTATTGATTGACCAAAGTTTTGTTTAAGTGGTCTAGTTCCTTTTGGCCTCAAAACATACAAAGTTCCACTCTGTGGGATTACGTACATGAGATTCACTAGGTTGAAAAATTGAAAGCCAAGGGGAAACAAACAAATAGACTTGCCATATGGGTTCTATTGTAAAATATCTCCTGGTTTATGTTGCAAGTCATCAGTATTAAAGCCATCAGAAACCATGAGTGGGCTCGCACCTGTGGCTCAAGTGGCTAAGGCGCCAGCCACATACTGAGCTGGCGGGTTTGAATCCAGCCCAGGGGCCCGCCAAACAACAATGACAGCTGCAACCAAAAAATAGCCCGGCGTTGTGGCAGGCGCCTGTAGTACCAGCTACTTGGGAGGTGGAGGCAGGAGACTCGCTTGAGCCCAGGAATTGGAGGTTGATGTGAGCTGTGCTGCTATGGCACTCTACCCAGGGTGACAGCTTGAGGCTCTGTCTCAAAAAAAAAAAAAAAAAAGAAATCATGAGTACACTGAGGATGTGAGTAGATATTCCCATGACTGAGATCCTGGGCTTATAAGAGGGAAATTGGGAGGCTTGGCCACCTTTGTTCTCTTTGTTTCTAAGGCAATACTTCTCAGCCCATAGCATGCTCAGAACCACCTGGTGGATCTGTTAGAACAGAGGATGGTAGGACCCTTTCCAGAATTTCTGATTCAGTAGGTCTGGAGGGGGCCTGAGAATTTGCAATTCTAATAAAGGCCCAAGTGATGCTGCTGGTCAAGGAATTATACTGTGAGAACCAGTATCCTAGGGTATAAAGTGGGATCTAGGATATAAGTGAAGTGTATTAGTCAGAGTTCTCCAGAGAAAACCAATGGGAGATGTATGTGTGTGTATACTATGTGGTATGTGTGCATGTGCTTGTGTATAACCTTCCATATCCATGGGTTACATATTTGTGAATTTAACCAACCATGGATCCTATACACATATACATTTTTTTCTTCTTAATAAGACATATACACATAGATCATGAATACATTTATGCATTTGTGGGGTACAATGTGTTGATTTTTTAATTCTTTTTTAATGTAAGTGGCAACCTATAGATTCCTTCCTTCCCTCTCTCCCTCCCTCCTGCCTTTCTTTCTCTCCTCTCTTTCCTTCTTCTTTTTCTTTTTTATTTTGAGACAGTTTCCCTCAGTTGCCCCAGGCTAGAGTGCCATGGTGTCAGCCTAGCTCATAGCAACCTCAAACTCCTGGGCTCAAGCAATCCTACTGCTTCAGCTTCCAAAGTAGCTGAGACCACAGACACACACCTCCATAGCCTGGTAATTTTTAAAACATTTTTTGTAGGTACGGGGTCTCATTATTTTTCCTAGGCTGGTCTTGACTGGGCCAATCCTAGGCTCAAACAATCCTCTAGCCTTGGCCTCCCAAAGTACTGGGATTACAAGCATATGACACTACACCTAGCCTCTTGGTATTTCTTAATTCAGTGAAGTTGACACCTGAAATTAACCATCACGGGAAGAATACACCTTATAGTCATCAGTGATATAATAGGCAGCTTCTAACATGGCTATGAATGACCCACAGCTCCCAGTAGTCACACCCTCATGCAGTCACCTCCCTTTGAGTAGGAGCTGGATCTGATTCTAAAGAATGCAGCAAAAGATATGGGCTGTCACTTCCATCATCAGGTTAGGAGAGACTGTGTTACCTTCTTGCCAGCATTCTCTCTCTATTGCTTGCTGGCACTGATGCAGCCAGCTGACATGCTGTAAGATGGTTTATGTAGAGGCCCATGGGAGAGGGAACTTGGGAAGGCTACAGCCAACAACCCAGGAAGAACTGAGGCCTCCGTCCACCAACCAGCAAGGAACTGATTCCTGTCAACAAGCAGGTGAGTAAGCTAAGAAGTGGATCTTTCCCAGTCAAACCTTGACATGACTACAGCCATGTGAGGGACTCAGAGCTAGAGGAACCAGCTGAGCTGTGCCTAGATTCATGACCCACAGAAGACTGTAAGACAGTAAATGTTGTTTTAAACTGCTAGGTTGGGGGTTAATTTGTTACGTAGCAGTGCATAACTAGTACATGTACTAGTGATCTCCTCCCCTTCCATCCAGTACTAGCTGGGCAGCAGAGCAATCATGGGGAGACTGAGGGAAACTCTGCCTTGGTGTGAGTGATGAGAACTTCCATGTAGCAAAGCTGTCTTGGTACTGTGCACAGCCCAGGTCAAGAGTCTTTATTCTCTGGGGTTTAAGTTATTTATATTTTGTATTTTGAGAATCAGCTTTAAACGGGAATGTTTATTCAGATATCTTATTGCTAATTTTCAGAAGTTCTCATTTTGCACTCTAAAAATAGCTCCTTGAAAAACAAGCTGCTTAAAAAAAAAATTCCAGGGCAGCGGCTCAAAGGAGTAGGGCGCTGGCCCCATATGCCGGAGGTGGCAGGTTCAAACCCAGCCCCTGCCAAAAACTGCAAAAAAAAAAAAAAAAGGAAAAAAATTCCATTTTTTAGTCTGTCCTATAACTGCACACTTAAGTATGTCAGGAATATTTGATGACAAATTCACATCTCTTAGGAGCTAATACTTATGGTCAGATAGAAGCTAAAAATGATCATCTTTAACACAATTTAACTTACGGTTAGAGAAAATAACCAAAAGGAACATTTCAAATGCACACAATTATAAATGGTGCTGCATATTATCTAGGTAGTTTTTTTCATGGTAAAGAGATCAAAGGAAATATGTCTAATGTTTTCCATTTTGTCAACCTATCTCAAGACAAATCTATTAATATAAGTCAGTGATAGAATTCTATTGTAAAAGACAAATAGATTATTGGTGTTTTTACAATGACTACATAACTTCTGTGGATTAAAATCAGGATGATCTAAGTATTACTAGACTAATTTATGTGGAGGAAAAGTTGCAAATCATTCACTTAAAAACTGGCTATGTGCCCACATTCTCGAGGCGCACTAGGGAGAGTTGTAGCTGCACAGCTAATGTCTACACAGAGTGAATTTCAGAACATAATTTATGTAGATGAAGTGTGCAGAATGTTTTTATTTGTTCTACATCTCACTGTCTCACCTCTGCATGAACTTCCCAAACCCAGATCTACTCCAAATATTCTTACTCCCCTTCTCCACACTTCCCTCCAACGTGTTTGCTTTGGCAACTTTCATGTTCTTACAAACAATTCTCCCAAGGAAATCAATCACTCTTGCACCCAAAGAGAAATACTGTACACTCAATGCGATGACAAAATGAAACATGTTTGAGGCAAACCATGTGTTCCCGGGTGTCCGGGATTATGCTATTTGCTCAGGGAACATGTTCCTAATGTGTTTGGCTTCTGTTACCCCTTGTGATTGCAACTTTCATTGTCTTTTGGAATTTATGATTTCAGAAGCAACTGCTTGGACTCCTTTACCAGGACACTTTTGGAATGTGACGGCCGAGGGATTCATGAGGCAATGTCACTCCGTTCTCCTTTTCAGACAAGTCTGGCCCATACAAAGGCACTTGGTGTTTTGAGGAATTATGGGAGATTGATTCTCTTTTCCATTTGGAACCCCAGACAAATGGCTGATCTAAATGACATGGATCCTTTGCGCTTTGAAAGATCTTCAGTTCGTTTGAAGAAAACACATCATTTGGGAAGAAATACTTCCTGGCAATTGAGCAAGGCAATATCACGTTAGAAAAGGTTTTTTTCTGTGGTGCTTTCCTCAGAGGCACTCAAGGTATTTGGCTGAATTTGTTCCTCCATTTGGCAGAATATTTACTTAGAAGAGAATCCTTAGTATTACCAGCGTCATTTCATAAGCATGAGACCCATAAACTAATCAAGATCCCTGCCCTGATCTCTATGCTCTGATGGAAATCTACTTCTTTATCCCAAGAACTGTCTAAGTAGTGGGTTAGTTTCTGGCCCATTTGGCATTTTAGCTCCGTTTCTCACTGTCTTCTCCTGGAGCATTTCAAAAAGCCCCGAGTTCACTTTCTGCCGTGATCCCACCTACCTCCTGGGGACCCTGGGAAACTCAGTCCCCTGTAAGTGTGATCCCCCCCATATCATCTCATCAGGCATACTTTTTTTTTAGAGTGACAAATGGGATAAGTTCATGTGTAATAAAATTGTACATGAATTTTATGGCCACCCTATATCTTTTTCAGGTTTAGCATCCAGTATATTTAAAAATTAAATACATAAAAATTGAAGCTGTCAATCACTCTCATTGCAGCAAATAGAATGACGTAGGCTCAGAAAAGGTGCACAATAGAATCTAGTCATAAATGGTGGAAAGAGACCTTAGTTTAAAAGAAAAGGGAGGCAAGAATTAATACATTGTAGAGATTGGAAATATAACTCTACTCAATGGGAAAAATGTTGCTGCTCAAAATTTTAGGGTTTCCATTAAAAGGACTTTGATCCCAGGGTCATTGAAATAAAAATTTTACATCATCATCCCCCAGACATTGGGCAGCACTGTGTGCATAAAGACAGGCTTATATGACAAGGCAATAGCTAAGATCACAGGCTTGGGCGCACAGAGACCATTGGTTGGAAACCAGCTGTTGTTGCACTTAATAACCACTAGCCATTACCCACGTATTTACCTGGCAAATGTTACTTAGCCTCCCTGAGCCTCCATGTTCTTACTTGTAAAATAGGCAATAATAACATCTTCATAAAGTTTATGGTAAAAATTATATAATGCATACGAAGGACTGGCACATGATACAGGCTAAATCAATGTTAGCTGCTGTCATCCTCACTATCAATCGTCACCATCCTATTATCACTATTATTGATATAGCATTCTAGTCAGGGTCATGGGACATATAGCTTAAGCTACTTATGCTATTAAACAGAGATGGCCAAAGTAAATGTTAAAAGAGAAATAAGTGATACATAAAAGGAAGACAGTTAAAGAAAGCTTTCTAAGAAGGTAGGTCCTTTGCAGGGCCTTGATCTGGGTCTTAAAGGTGAGATAGGAATTTTCACCCAGTGTCCTGTCCCATCAGCTACATTGCACTAATGTGGCAGTCCCTCTCTGTTGTAGACTGAATATTTATGTCCCCTTCCCCAAATTTATGAGGGTTATGAAATTCTAACCCTCAATGTGATGAAATTTGGAGGTGAGGCCTTTGGTTTTAGGTGAGGTCATAAGGTTGAGACCCCCACCCCCATCGTAGGATTAGTGTCTTTATAAGAAAAGGAAGAAATTAGAGCTCTCTCTCTCTCTCTGCTATATAAGGATACAGCAAGTAGGTGGCTGTCTTCAGGCAAGGAAGAGGGCCTTCACCAGAGACGAAATCTGTTAGCACCTTGGTCTTGGACTTTTCAGCCTGCAAAACTATGTGAAATAAGCCTCTGTTGTTTAAGCCACCTAGTCTATGGCATTTTGTTATAAAAGCTTGAGACCACTAAGATAGTCTCACTTGGAGAGACTCATAGCCTCACAGCCTCAGGATGGAAATAGGACACTTCCAGGTGGGCAGTCCCATTGGTTTACTGGACACCAGGCTCTTTACTGCTGTCTTTCTCTTGACAAGTAAAAACAATATGCCCTCTTCCCCCTGGGCTCACTAAGTAAAGGAAATTTGAGTTAGAATGATTGAAACCTGTTCTCTTTTTGCTTCCAAATAATTTGATTTCCTCAGCTACAGTTTTTGGGTTTTTTTTTTTTTTTTTTTTTTTTGGCTATCTGAAATTTTCACTGTCCTTAATCCTCTCATCTCTGCCAATTAGTTTCAAATAATGTAAAGTGCAAGCAACATTTATCAGGGCTAGCTTTCCTTTTCTCTCTTGAATTCTGAGGCATGAGTCTCTTTGATCAAAAGAAGCCATAAACTCATTTCATACTTTAACTTAATTTTGAGTTGGGGGAGTATATGGGCCAAAATGAGACAGGTGGCAACGGTCATTAAGTCATTAAGATTAGGACGCTTAGTGACTAATATATACCAAGCAAGTGAAGGAAGTGCAAGAGGGAAGGGAGACTTTTAATTCTCCAAATCTCTTCAGTTATGGTTCCCCAAACTGAATAGTAACATATAGTACAGATATAAGAAATGGGTTCATGATTCCTAATAGTTCATTTTATTAGACTTTCTATTTCCTAGTACTGTGCTTGCTATTGAAAAGCAAGATTGAAACAACACCAGATTGCATTGCCAAATAATATTTAGTTTAGGATTTCCAGGATTCTTTGAGTATTTTTCCTCTGTGTTTATTTTAACCATCTTGCACTTGTCTACTTTTCATGATGATTAAATTTACTTTCTGCTTGATCTGACTGCAGATCAGTGTCTGCTCATTTACAAGTTCTGCACTCACTTCTTGGCAGTGGTACCCTGCACACTCTCTTTTAGAACAACCCCTGCCCAACTTCCCTCTCCCTCCCAGATGTAGCCACTGAGAAGCCATCTTTGGGAAGCACTCTCTAAGGCAGCGTTAGGAAGGTTGAGAACCACCGCTGAATTGTTGGAAGTTAACAACCAGTTAAGGCCCAGCAGTCTATTTTCTGCCACCAGTTAGGATATTTTAAACAATTCTCAGCCTACAACATTTAACAAATTCTGGTCCAGTATTTTTCAGGGATCTTTACAGTTCAGGATTGTTTGCACTTGTCGGTGGCAAACTTGACCCGACTTCATCTTTCATACTTTTCCCAATATAGTGGCCACTGGCTTTGTAATGCCTTGAATGAAGTAGTTGTTTTATTACCGTTGGACCAGACTCAACATCTTAACTTCAGTAAAGTTAAAAGTGTCTTTGTTGCTTGAGTATTAGGAGGACCGAAAACAAGAGGCAGGATGGAGGGCTGCGTGGAGATGGACGTCGTATTCATCCAGTTTCGCTGTTGCTCGTGCTTTCCGTGGAACCTCTGAGCTTTGGCTTTCCTTTCTCCGGACCGGGAAGTTTCCCGCTATTTTCTCTTTTGTTGGCTTGGACAGGAAACAGCACGCGTTCCTCTTTTCATTCAGCCCAAACATGATACACGAACCCTCCCGTGTTTGGGGGGACATGTGGTTGTGTTCTAAGCACCATCTGCAGAAAGATGTCTTGGGAAAGCTGCTTCCCCAGAACAGAGAAACGTCTCCGGAGCTCCTCTGCGTTGAAGCGCGCACATTCAATAAGCCCGACCGCACTGGGCTCGGTCACAAACCTAACGGCAGCCCGTATTGTTGCTCGGGAAGTCTCCAGCCAAACCGAGTTCTTGTAAAAATAAATACTCATCAGCAAATATTTTGATTAGTTAAAAATGTTCGAGGCGGCTAGCCCCCCGCTCCCCTCCTCCCCCGCGGCGCGAACGCGGAGCAGGGGCTCTGTGCGCGGAGGCCCGCGGGCGCCCGGGCAGCAGGGTTGGGCGCGGCGCGGCCAGCCCTGCGCGGATCCGGGGCCCGCGGGACGCGAGCGCTGGCGGGCGGCGGCCTCGCCCTCCCGGGGCCGCCGGCCCGGAGCCGCTCGCAGGCTCGATGCACTTACTTGCCTTAAGCTCTTTATTAACTCCCCGGAGCAGCGCGGCTGCGGCTGCGACCGCGCCTCCTGCGCCCCGGTGGTCTGGCTCCTCCGCGCGGCGCACATGCTAAACAGATTAACATGCCTTGGCTGACCCACGCTTCGCAACCCGCGGATAGGGTTTCTGCAGCTCCATGTGGAAATTAACCTATCTGTACCCGTGGTCAGCTGCGCCCGGCCGCTCCCGCGCCGGCTCGGCAATCCAAACAAACCTTTGTCTCTCAAGGCCGGGGGTCCCTGTGTTACTCGCGGCTCCCCTGCCCCCTTCCCGGCCAGATATTTATTGGAAAAGAGGTTCATCTCTTTGGCCCAAGGTAGGGCACATTTCTGAGAGCTCCTTTATTTGTAAATGATTTTTGGCAGGGCCAGGCACCCTTAGGAGGGGGTGGCAGGGAACTCAAATCCGAGACTGGAGGGTTTCTAGCCCTCCGCGGGCAGGAAGCTGTTAATGTTTGCTCAGGGCACCCTCGTCCTGGTCGTTAAAAATACACGCATTGCCTGTGTTTTGCTTTTGTAACAGCTACTCTGTTTAGTACAGTTGTTTGCTTTGTTCTAGGGCGAACTTATTTCTTCACCCCCATCTGCCCCTCCCATTCATACCCGGTAAGCAAAGTGGGGGGATTTTTGTAGGTTTCTTTCCCACGCAGGGATGGGTGGGTACCAGCCCCATCTAAGTACAAATGGCAGCACCATCTGCCTCTCCACCGCTTTCTTCCGCAGTGCAGGATCTCTGAGGCATCGTTAGTTCACTTGCTAAGCATTTCCCTCCTATTACTCATATTCACATTTCCTCATATTATCCACATACTAATTACATATAGGCACCTTGGCTTTTCACTGGGAACAGATTGCAGTGATCTGTATCAGTTGGGTGGGGCTGCTGAAGTCAATACTGCCTTGAAAGATGAAGTGGCTGTTCATATTCCTTTCCCTGGTGTCAGTCATGGAATGTTCCATTGTTTGGGGACTGCAAACGGCTGCTTTCTGGGAGGGCTGCCACTCACGAGCCACGTGGTTGTCTTGTCCCCCACTCAAAATTGTCCCTCCTTATTTGAGGCTGCAGGCTGAGCCGTCATGCCTTACTGGCTGTAGGGGTGGTTTGTGCGTGCCCTTGACGTTGTTTCTCAAGGCCAGTGGCAGCCATCCATCCCACTAGCAGTAACTTTCCAGTCAGCCGTGCCCTTTGCTGTCTTGGCGTCAAAGACCGTGTGCGCCCTTCAGGTGGTGCTGATCAAACCATGATGACAGCGAGGACGTGGCAGCGCCTCGGTGGACCCACAGTCAGCAAGAAAGTTGGGTACAACTTTCAGGTCACCATTTGCCAACCTGCTGAGGGACATGCTGAATGTGGATTCATTCTGTCCTTTCTTTCAAGTAGTGTATTTCTTGGATGGATGGCACGTTCCTGAGGTAGAAAGAGCTTTCAGAGCTGGAAGCTCCCAGAAAAACAATCAGGAAGTGATTGGCAGCACATTTTAGGTGGTTTCAGTCTGACACTGAGGAGATGAACTAGCATTGGCCCTGATGATAGGCCCACAGCTAAGCACTGCATTGAAACTGAGCTATAAATAAATGTGCTGAGGAAAAGGGAAATCATGTTCCCCCTGCTCAACACACATTGCCACGAAAGCCCTAGATTCTCCTAAGGCAACAGAAACCACTGAGCTTGAAAAGGAAAAAAATTAGTTTGGAAGGTCCAAGGCAACACAAAGCCCGAGTCAGTCAAGAGCTGGTGGTTGTTTTTCTCTCTGGTGTGGATGGTACCTCGGAATCCCTTCCAGCTCTGCAACAGGGGTATTTCACCAGAGGCTTACTGTGACAGCAGTTCTCCACGTTTCTCACAAGGCAGCTGGCATCTTGATTTCTGGTAATCCCTTTCCCTGCTTCATCAGCACCTACCCTCGAGATTGTCCATATGGATCATGTGTGTGGGAACACACAAATTACAGCAGCTTTTGTCTTTTGTCGTGAAGGGCTGACAGGGCAATAAACACACGCAGCCTCCCCCCTCCAGGAATTCCTCATCCTCCCTGTGTGGCTCTAGCCCTGTGGATAATATCATTACAGGACTAAACAAATAAACAGTCGATCCAAATCAACCAGGAGGCACTGGGGACTACACAGTTCCTCTCTGCAAAGATGATGCAAGTAAATTTACACTCACAGCTTGGAAGTGCTCCAGCGGCTATGAATAGCTGTTCAGTTCTGTCAGGCTGGGCAGGAGCGAGGGCACTGGGCTGACCTCCCAGCCCCGTCTTTGCTTCAGTGTGAGCTTTCAGGGTTCTGTTTTCCTTACTATCCTCAACTGGGAACATCAAGGACCAGTGACACTTTTTATGAACCCTGAGCTCAAAGCAGCAGCTTTTACTACAAAGTTAACATATTAAATCCAATGTCATGGATGAAAGGTTAACACACTTCTGCCAGCCAGGAGCTTCCCCTTCAAATGTGACTTCCTGCATTCAGGCTGTCATTGCTGCTGCCGCTGCCATCACCTGTGCCACAGCCCTGTTTGACAAGCACATTGATTCATTCCACTTCAGCAGAAGAACAGAAACTGAGGGTAGTCAGAGTCACAGCAAATACTAACAAATTGATGAATATAGTTTTTTCATCAAAAAGATCAGTTACAACAATAACATGAATGCCACCTGCAGTTTTCTTTTTCCAAGTGTAAAATGAAGATTTCTTGGGGCGGCACCTGTGGCTCAGTGGGTAGGGTGCCAGCCCCATATACTGAGGATAGCGAGTTCAAACCCAGCCCCAGCCAAACTGTGACAAAAAATTAGCTGAGCATTGTGGCAGGCACCTATAGTCCCAGCTATTCAGGAAGTTGAGGCAAGAGAATCGCCTAAGCCTAGTTGGAGGTTGCTGTGAGCTGTGTGACACCACAGCGCTCTACTGGGGGTGAAAAAGTGTGACTCTGTCTCTAAAAAAAAAAAAAAAAAAAAAGAAAAAAGAAAAAAGAAGAAGCTTTCTTGTTTCACATCTCTCTACATGTGTGGACATATATATCCCATGTTCTTGGGATAAGTGGGCCTCTTTTTTTTTTGGCCCATGTGTGACCTAAAACTTTGATTCTTTTTTATGTATTACTCTGCCTGCAAATAAATGTATAATAGTTATGTGTGTGTTGACAAAAAAAAAAAAATGATGACAAGAAATATATCAAAATGCAAACGTGATGGTGAAATTATATTTTTAAAAAGTCTTTATATTTCTCTGTTTTTCCCCAATCTTGATATGAGTATATGTTATCTTTATAGTCAGATAAAAAGTATTATAACAAGGTCCTTTTTAAACAAAATTTGTCCTCTTGTGGTAAGCTGTAATTTCTGTTGAGTAGGGCACATACTTAGTAAAAGTAATCCCAAGGCATGGAGTTATTGGTCTTTTGGTTTATCTGTTGGAAATTAGGGACCAGGGATTCAGAAGTTTTGCCTACAATTTATTCAGGAAGGTTGAAGATGGGCTAATAGAGAAAAAGAACAAATAAAACAGAGAAAATCAGGGTTTTATTATTTGTTTTTGTTTTTTAAACAGGTGCTTTCTGGTACCTATGACTTGTTCTGGGACCCCATAGAAAACACTGCTATCGTCTTCCTGCTCCCAGAGGTACCCACAGGTGAGCCCATATTTGGGCAGTATCTGTTTCTACATCTGTTAAACTTGCAGGTTCTTCTGCAGTAAACAGTAAAGGAGAGGTACAGCTTCTGGGAACTAACAAAAGGCTTGCCAGGCCCTGAGGGCAGGGAGGGGGACAGCAGGGAACTACCTGTGGGCCCAGGACAGCGCAGCCTTCTGCAGCTTCTCTGTGGTTGGGGTTCTAGTGAAAACAAGCAGAGCAGCAAAGCAATGAGGAGTGGTGAGGTGAAACAAACACAGACGGGGCATTAAAGGATTTGGACTGCAGGTGCATTTCTGTCAATGAATTACCATGAGAGCCTGGGCAAGTTCTTGATTTTCTCTGGGCCTCAGTGTCTTCAGTTAAAAATGAAGAGATTGGTCTGCTGATCTCAAGTCAGGTCTGTGCATGATCTCTTGTTTTGGAGCATGTGAAGATGGGTGGAACAGATCACCTAAAACACACGTTGTATTGACTATTCAGGGTGTCTGGCATCCCAGTCCCAATAACTCAAGGAAAGCATGGCCCTCAGATTCCAACTAGAAATAAATGAGAAGACTTTGAGTCACTCTGGTCATTTGTATGAGAAAAAACTTTGAGTTTTTATCCTAGAGACATTAAATTGAACCCTGACTGTGTGCTGGTTACTGTGCTAGACTGGTGGGGGAGGGGGAGGGGGGCGGGGGAGAATAGACCCTGCCCTCTGCTAAGAGTGAGATCCCAAGTACCTGACTTAGGAGAGCAGTGTCTTTGGTTTGTTTTTAGAAACCCCAACTTGGTAGGTAAAGGTCTGCGATTCATTCAGGGGCAGAACTATCTGGGTCATGATCCTAGAGGTTAGAAAAACAAGATGTGGCCAATGGCCACCTGGCAAAGACTGGCAGGAAGCTGGAAGGAGGGGGGCTTTGCTATTGCACTGGTCCTTCCACTGTTGTCAACATTGGCTCAGAATTCTCTCTATACATCAACAACCTGACAATTGTTACATTGCGTCTACTATCTTTATTTCCTTTTGTTCTATCATATCTGGTTAAGTCATTATTATCATTATTGTTATTTTATTTTTTTTTTTTTTTTGAGGCGGGATCACACTCTGTCATACAGGCTAGAGTACAATGGCATCACCATAGCTCACAGCAACCTCAAACTCCTGGGCTCAAGAAATCCTTCTGTCTCAGCCTCCAGGTATCTGGGACTACAGATGGGGACCACCACATTTGGCTGCTTTTTCTGTTTTTTTTTTTTTTGTGGCAATGGGGATCTTGCTATGTTGCTTAAACTGGTCTCCAACTCCTGGCCTCTAGCAATCCTCCTGCACTGGCCTCCCAAAGTGCTGAGAGTATAGGCACGAGCCACCGCACCCTGCCTGATTAATGCCAGCCTATCTTAGTTTTATGAAAGAGCACTAAAGAAAAGGGATTTATTTGTGCCCAGGCTGAATATTAAAGGAGAAACTGGGCATTCCAGGGAGGCAGTCCTCATAATGGCAGTTGGAATCAAAGTGTGATACATCTGGGGGAAGATGCAACTTCAGAAGAGTCCAGGTTTGGTGACAGAGATGGAAATGAAGATTCACTTGTACAGTCATTTCTTTCACCTGGAGAAATATCCTTCCAGGAAATATGCTGACTCATACTATTTTTAATAAGATTTACAATACTGCTACAAGGTGTCTTCCAGTTCTAAGATTTGACAATCAGTCTTTACACTTAATAATTATTCAATGCCTTCCTGACTCATTGATTAGTTCAGAATTCCAGATACTAGAGCACAGTTTTGGGGAAAAGGACTGATATTTTCTCTTTTCTTTTCCTTTACAGAGATATATTGCAGTTCCAGAAAATCTAGTATTTTAAAATCTAGGTTTTCCCCTTAAATGTTATTTCTCAAAGAAATTTTACAAAAGTCTTTTCCACCCAATGGTAACTATGACAGAGAATATTAATTGTCTTACTTGCTGTTACCTTTTTCCTTTTAATAGGAAAACACTGTAAGTTTTACCTGGACACATGGCCACCTCTACAAATACATTTCCAGGCTCCCTTGCAGCTAGATATGTCCATGTAACTAAGATCTGGCCAATAGGATATGAGAGGAAGTGACATACAACTCTGGTCATATCTTACATAGAAGATACCATCCTCAACATTCTTTCTTTTACCTTTAGCCTGGCAGAAGAACAGGTTGTAGTGAGCCTGTTTTGATTATGCAGATGAGGGTAGCATCATAACAATGAAGCAACAATATAGAAGAAACTAGAGACTGTTCAGCAGCACTGCCCTCCCTACCTTGTATACTTTCTATCAGCTCAGATATTTACATAAGAGACAAACAAATCTATTTTACTTAAGCCACTATCATTTGATCTTTGTTAAAGTAGCACACCAACATCCTAACCTGATTTATAAAATTTTGTGCTTCACCCATTTTTAAGAAAGTATTTATTGCATCAATCAAGGTGTAGTTCTGTTGTCAGTGGCACTGCTACCCTTCTAGTCCCCCAGACCACAACAAATGTTGCCTTCATTTCTGACTCTTCTTTTCTTCTCTGCCCAGGTCCAATTAGTCATCAAGCCCAGGTGAATTTTTTTCTTTATGATGTTTGACTCTTCCTTTCCATCTCCAGCCAGCCCTCATCCATGTTCTGACCTTCTGATGCCCAAGTTACTAGATGGATTCTGAATTGTCTCCATGTCTCTAATCTAGTAAAGTCCCAGCCTATCTACCACATGATAAATCTTCCCCCCAAATCAATTTCTTTACTTTGTCGTATCATGAACAGGAACTCCACATCTCCAGTTGTGCCATATAAATTTTTTTTTCCTTTTTTTTTTTTGCTGTTTTTGGCTGGGGCTGGGTTTAAACTCGCCACCTCTGGCATATGGGGCTGGCGCCCCACTCCTTTGAACCACAGGAGCCACCCTCCTTTTTTTTATTTGAGATAGAATTTCACTATGTTGCCCTGGGTAGAGTGCCATGGCATCATAGCTCACAGCAACCTCCAACTCCTGGGCTCAAGTGATCCTCTTGTCTCAGCCTTCCAAGTAGCTGGGACTTCAGGCACCCACCACAACTCTTGGCTAGTTTTTAGAGATGGGGTTTGCTCTTACTTAGGCTGGTCTTGAACTCCTGACCTACAGCAATCCCCCTGTCTCAGATTCCCAGAGTGATAGGACTACAGGGTGTGAGCCACCATGCCTGGATTTATGAATTTTCTAATAATTGATATGCTGGTTTACAAAAGTGGCAGTTTCATGTAGTTAATCTAATATTGGGGTTGAATTTCTAGGAGTTCTGGCACTTGGGATCACCTTCTATTTACAAATAGAAAGCTCCAGTTCTACAAATGATCCCTTTATTCAGTCTGTCCAGCTCCATACAGATTTCCGTGCACCTTCCTGAATCTTCCTGCTATGCTTTCACTTGGTGTTGTCTGCCGTCCCTGGTAAACCTTCTTCCTCTGTTGATACCACCCTTCATTCCATTCAAGACTTGGTTCTAGACTCTCTTCCTCATTATAATTCCCCTGATCAATCACTTTATAGGAAACTGAATTCTTAACTTGAATTCCTATGGTATTTTCTAATAATACAAGTATCTTCTTGCTTAAGTAAATTAGAAAATCTTCAAGGACTGCATTTTCTAATTACTTAAGCGATTATTAATTTTGAAAAGGTTCTGGGCTTGGTGCCTGTAGCTCAGTGGCTAGAGTGCTGCCCACATACATTGGGGCTGGCGTGTTCGAACCCGGCCCGGGCCTACTAAACATCAATGACAACTACAACAAAAAAGTAGCCGGGCGTTGTGGTGGATGCCTGTGGTCCCAGCTACTTGGGAGGAGGGGGCAAGAGAATCGCGTAAGCCCCAGAGTTTGAGGTTGCTGTGAGCTGTGATGTCACCGCACTCTACCAAGGATGACATAGTGAGACTCTGTCTCAAAAAAAGAAAAATAAAAAGATTCTGCTCTTAATGGGTACTTAAATACTTTCTGACTTGAAAAAGCCATTCGAACCATTAGCTTTCCTAGTCTGGTTTAAAAAAGATACTCTCAGTAAAATTTCATAATTACCTCTAGACAGGGAAATGTGTGAATACCTACCAGCCAAACAGTGCAAGAACTAGTACTTTTTCTACTATTAAAAAGTATGAATGGTGATAGCTCAGGTGGCCCATCTCTCTCTCTGGCATGTAGACAAAGGGGCTCCCTTGAGTCATTTCTCCTCATTTGATTAGTGATCTGAAAAGCACTGTCTATTTTCTTCCTTTTTTAACTTATCAAAACTCTTATTTAGAAATTTTCTTATTTCTAATGCCTTTTGTAACTCTGGTTTTACATGGCTACCCTGTCTGCCTGACTCTGCGTGCTCAAGGAATGTTGACTCATGTTTGATGAATACATGTGCGAATGATTGATCAGCAGAGCTGTTTTAAGGGAGAGTGAAATTAAAGGCTGAGAAGTAGCAGGTATCAGCACTACATTTTTCAAACCTTTTGGCTATTGTAGTGTTTATACATGCATACACACACACACATACACACACACACACACACACACACACACACACACAGGGTGGCCATAAAGTTCATGTGCGAGATTGCTCAAGATTATACACGAACTTTATGGCCATTTTTTTAGACATCTTTTATATATATATATATTTCTATGTATCTCCTACTGGTTCTGTTTCTGTGGAAAACCATAATACAGATGACAGTAGTGTGACTTCTCTAGGCTTTAGATTTTTCTTTCTATTTTTTTTTTTTTTTGAGACGAAGTCTTGCTCTGTTGCCCTTGGTAGAGTGCTGTGGCATCATAGCTCACAGCTTACAGTCAAACTGTTGGGCTTAAGTGATTCTCTTGCCTCAGCCTCCCAAGTAGCTGGGACTACAGGCGCCCCCACAATGCCTGGCTATTTTTTTGTTGCAGTTGTCATTGTTGTTTAGCTGGCCTGGGCTGGGTTTGAACCCGCCAGCCTTGGTGTATGTGGCCAGCACCCTACCCACTGAGCTACGGGCGCTACCCGGCTTCAGAATTTGCTCACCTGAAATATGAAAAAGTGATATCTCTTCCTATGGCCAAAAGGTATTGTCTTTAATTCTGGAGACTCAAAGAATTTTTAAAAATATGTGCTAAGTACACTGGGTTGTGAAAGAAACGAAAAGAATTTGGTTAGCGTTGTAAATAATTTAATGGTTAGAAAATACATTCTATCAAGACGAAGGACTTAATTGAATTGATATTATTTGGTCTGGAAGGAAATAAGAAATAAGGAGTACCCTTATGATGGTGTTCAAATATAAGGAAATCTGTTGACCAGCTGTTCTCAATTTCACCTGAGCAGAGAGGAAAAATCAGGAATGAATTTAAGAAGCACCATAGGGAACGTGAGGCAGACTTTTTGGAAACTGTGAATTAGTGTCCCCCCAAAAAAACTTGTTTAGAATGTAGGTTCCTGGCCTCTACACCTAGCAGTTATGACTTGATGGGTTTGGGGTGGAGCCTGTGACACTACATTTTCAATAATGCCCCACACCCTGAAATTGAATTGAGATGGATTGTCATTGAATCACACTTTGGGAACCACTGGGTGGATGGCAGAATGGAATGGATTCTTAGGGGAATTATTGAGCTTTTCTTTTCTAGAATGCTTCATAGAGTTATTTTTGTTTTATTTCATTCTGCTTAAATACAAGAGAGCTTATAATGTTTAGGGGGGTTTTTCTAAGTAGAATACTATCCCCCACAAATTCATATCCTCCCCCAGAACCTCAGAATGTGAGCTTATTTGGAAATGGGATCATTGCAGTTGTAATTAGCTAAGATGAGGCCATACTGGTGTAGGCCCAGTCCTAATCCAAGATGCCTGGTATCCATATAAAAAGAGGGTAAGAGGCACAGGGAGAATGCCATGGAACAACAGAGGCAGGGATTAGAGTGATGTGTCCATAGGCTAAGGAATGCCAGGGATTCCTGGGAGCCACGAAAACCTAGGAAGAGGCAAGGAAGAATCCTCCTGGAAATCTTCGGAGAGAACATGGCCCTGCTGACACCCTGATGTGAGCCCTTTAGCCTTCAGAACTGTGAGAGAATAAATTTCTGTTGTTTGAAGCCACCCATCTTGGGCTACTTTTTTATGGCAAGCTCAGGAAATGAATAGAGGAAGTTTTGAAATATTGATAATACTGACACTAGAAAGAGAAGTAGAGGAACACTCAATATAGGTATTGATTGTTTTCATGTAGGCTTGTTTGCTCATGTTTTTAAGGGTCTAGGAAGAGGTCCTCAAACTTTTTAAACAGGGGGCCAGTTCACTGTCCCTCAGACCGTTGGAGGGCTGGACTACAGTTAAAAAAAAAAACAACTATGAACAAATTCCTATGTACACTGCACATATCTTATTTTGAAGTAAAAAAACAAAACGGGAACAAATACAATCACACCGCCTCATGTGGCCCATGGGCCATAGTTTGAGGACCCCTGGTAGGTATTCAAATATTTGTAATTGTCACAAAACAATAGTATTATGACATCCTTGCCCTAAACTGTCCCTTACTATTGAAATATATATGGTCTTGAATATTTGAGATAAGTGGGCTTTTGATTTTTTATAAGATTAAATAAGTAAATGCTGGCTGTGCACGTTGGCTCATGCCTGTAATCCTAGCACTCTGGGAAGCTGAGGCTGAGTTCAGGATTTTGAGACTAGCCTGAGTAAGAGCGAGATCCCATCCTTAAAAAAACTAGCCAGGTGTAGGGTGGCACCTATGGCTTAAGGAGTAGGGGGCTGGCCCCATATACTGGGGGTGGCGGGTTCATGCCTGGCCTGGGCCAAAACTGCAAACAAACAAACAAACAAACAAAAAACCTAGCCAGGTGTTATGGTGGGAGCGTGTAGACCCAGCTACTTGGGAGGCTAAGGCAAGAGAATTGCTTGAGCCCAAGAGTTAGAGGTTGCTGTGAGCTATGATGCCACAGCATTCTACTGAGGGTGAGACTGTCTTGAAAAAAGAAACAAACAAAAAAAAAGGAAATGCACTTAAAAAAAAAATGAGCCAAACACTCCAAGCTTTTATACAGAAAGTTTCATATTGAGGTTGAGTGGTCAATTATGAATAGATTTAAAGCCACTTTCTCCTCTTAAAATTCCAGAAGTTAATTTCAAGAATAAATCTGATTTTTACACCAATTTGCAATGATGGTGAAATTTTGTATAGACAGGTTATCCACTTGAATGAAACTTCAGTAACTTGGGCATATAAGAAAAACTCATGGCTTAGCGCCTGTAGCTCAGCGGCTAGAGCATCAGCCACATACACCAGAGCTGCCAGTTTTAAATCCAGTCTGGGCCTGCCAAACAACAATGACAACTACAACAAAAAAACAGCTGGGCGTTGTGGCGGGGACCTGTAGTCCCAGCTATTTGGGAGGCTGAGGCAAGAGAATCGCTTAAGCCCATGAGTTTGAGGTTGGTGTGAGTTGTGCCGCCATGGAACTCTACCCAGGGTGACATAGTAAGACTCTGTCTCAAAAAGAAAAGAAAAACTCATGCAAGATATGAAACTTATTTCCTTACAAGGCATGTTAAGTGAGTTCCCCCCCCCCTTGTAATTGTTAAATTATACTAATAAATTTCACTTCTCAGTGCTGAAAATTCCTATGTGTTTTGGTTGTGCACTTTTCAGCGGCCCTAACATCTGGAACGCCGTTGCTCTGCAGCGTTTAATTTGCCGTCTCCTGCTTCCCAGGTAGGTGCTGTGTGATAGCGCAGCATGATAGAGAAAGGGCAAAGAACTCAGCCTGTTTCCGGCATATCATTTCCTTCTGTTAATAAAACACTCAACTGAGTCATTTTCTCTGGCCACTTTTTCCATTGTAAAAAAACCTAAATCAAAGAACTGGACTGCTTTTATTGGCTTAACAGTAGATAAATCAGGGATGTAAAAATTCAAGAAGTATTCAGTACAAGTACTACATAGAGTGGACTCGCTGGGTGAAAGGTTTATTCTATCAATTTTCCTCTTGAGACACTTAGGTTTAAGGAAATGTTTGCACTGTTCTAGAGAAAAAGTTGGCTGTGTGTTTTTCTTTTCTGTTTAGGCCACTCTGGAAGTAATTCCTTTGGGCACAATTATCTAACATATGGTGATTTAGAAAAAGTCCAAAGCAAAGGTCATTTGGATGTTTTAGGCAGGAAAGAAGAAAATCCATCTTGGAGAAGAAAATGAAGTCATGAAGGGCTGAAGTACAACTTATGGTCAAAGGGACACGAAAAGTAAAAGTGAGGTAGCTTTCAAGCAAAAAACGCAACTGAAAACTTTTTGTATTTGTGTGCGTGTGTGCGTGTGTCTGTCTGTTTGTTTGCATGAAGGGATGAAAGAAAAGGCTATGATATCAGAGAAGTTTGGTGGTAGACAAGGCCTGGAAGAGATCAAGTCCAGTGTGCAACGTGTGTGTGTGGCCTGTGCCACTGAGCAGGAAGGACCTTGTGCCCAGATGGGCCCCCCAGTTTGTTTAATGCTCAATTGTCGCGCCGTGAAGTTCTTGATCTTTTTTTAATTTAGGTCCTTCTTTTTTGATTTTGCACCAGACTGGCAAATCATGTAGCCAGTCCTATGAAAGGTGATCTATTCTCAACCCCTTGTGGGTTTTTTGTTGTTTTTGTTTTTTTGGATCGTTGTTGTTTATTTGTTTGCTTGTTTTATGAGATAATTAGATCCAGAGAAGACAAATCACTTGCCAGGAATAGAGCCCAGCTTCTCCAGGTCAAACTGCAAATGAATTCATATCTAAAATGTCTAGCCAAAGAGAAGTGCTTTCACCTGCATATGAAAAGAAACTTCTTCATGCATCATAACTAAGCCAAAGAAAATATTTAAAGAATGCAAAAGGAAGAAAAGTCTGAATAGGATTTGGTATGAGGAGCACCTCACATTGATTTCACAAGTCACTTCTAAAAAACATGTCCTGCCATAATGACATTCATCGGCCCTCACATCGCCCTCTGAAGCCAGGGGACACGGGCCTGCATTCACTGCCTTCTAATGCAGAAGCTGTGTTGTCAGGAAGTCTAAGCACAGTATCAAGCTACTTGCTGTCCTGGGGCAGTGGGGCACTGACTGTCCTGCTCCGTGCTCCTTTATTTACTGATACTGTCCCAGTGACGTGGATCCAGTTCAATAATGCTGCACTTCTCTTCCTGCAGTCCAGGAGGAGAATTAAGTTCAGTCCCGCATCAGCCACACAACGAACAGCCCAACACATGGGGTATGAGCATCACATGGTAGCAAGCTGTTGCCTACAACTTCCAAAAGGAACCCAACTCAAAGCAAATGACTGAGGAGCAGCCTCAGGAGACTGGAAAGTGTCCTTCAGCCTGTGGTGTTCTGTATCTTCAGCTGACCTTGCTATCAGAATTAATGCTTTTAGTAGGTTCTAGATGAGGCAAGCTCTAGTAGGTAGTTGATTTTTAACTTCCTTTAAAGATTGTAACAACTGCCAGTCACCTGCCGGTCAATGCTCCTCAACTTTCTGATGATAAACGACATCTAACAGGGAGAGGTAGAAGAGGTGGGTTTGCAGCCCTCCCCAGAGAGTATCAACTGAAATTCTGTGAGGCCAGAACAGGCCAAGAAATTCTGAAATTACGTTTTTTTTTTTTCATGAGAAACATCCTACTTAAAATTTCCTCAGTGTAAACCAAAAAAAAAAAAAAAAAAGGTAGATAGACTGGTATCAGCTGGTTTATAGAAAACAAAGATGTTTAAAATCATCACATTTGTTTCCAGACTCAAGGAACCTGGGGAGAATTCGCTACCCCTTGACGTGCTGCTTACTCACCACGATTTGAAGAGCTGGCAGGGGCTTTACTGGCACAACCAAGTATGTAGAAAACACAGCCCAAACTCTTTTATAAAAGAAACAGTCCAGACTTTCTCAAGTGTCTGGTGAGGGTGCGGAAGGGTGAGGCATCAGATACTTTCCATGTGCAGGTCAAGTCTAGAGAAGGGAAATGTGGAAATACAAGAAAACAAACTTAAGAGATTTATTTTGGCAGGATTTTTACAGCATAACATTTTGGAGCTGAAAACACTCTAATCCTCCACTCACATTTCACAGATGAGGAAACTAAGGTCTGAGGAGACGGCAAATTACCTGAGGCCACTTGGCAGTTTTCTTTCACATCATGTGCCTCCTGGGTAGGTGCTAAGCGGGGAGAGGTTCTGGGGGGAAGAAGTTGGGTTTTGTCAAACATTGAGACGTGGTGACATTAACTTCTTTTTTTGGGTGGGGGGGACAGTCTCACTCTGTGGCCCTGGGTAGAGTGCTGTGGCGTCATAGCTCACAGCAACCTCCAACTCTTGGACTCGAGCAATCCTCTTGCTTCAGCTTCCCCAGTAGTAGGGACTATAGACGTGTGCCACCATGCCCAGCTACTTCTTCGGTTTTTAGAACAGACGGGGGTCTTGCTCAGGCAGGTCTTGAACTCCTGAGCTCAAGCTATCCACCTGCCTTGGCCTGCCACAGTGCTAGGATTGTAGGCACAAACTATCATGGCTGGCTGACATTAACTTCTGGTGACTTGGTGGCCCATAGTGTGTGTTTCTGAGCTGGCTTGGGTTTTAACTGCTACAGGAGCTATGGAGAACCCTTCCAAGCATATTTTTCAAATTGTTCCACACCATGACTGCAAAGGCAGACCATGAAGGGGAAAGATGGCAGTGCCAGTTATATAATGCCATTTGTAACATTATTACTGCTGTGTCACTGCATCTGACTTGCTGATTGATAAACCACCTAGTAACCTGGAGGAGTTAATTGGACAAGGAGTTTACCATCTGCTCACTGTCATAGGATTCCCAAATCTAGAAAAGTTGCTTTTGAAATATTTTCCTTAAAACATATAAAATGTACCTAAACCACCATTATATGCTACCATTTGCATTAATACGATAGCAATTTATCACATGCATTCCCAGTTACTACACGTTATATTCAAAATTTGATTTTCCCACAACGAGCACATCAACCACCCAGCCCATGCGTCTCAGTTCTGCACTCCTGCTATTTGAGCTCACTTCTAGAAGTAAAATACCTCCATGCAAACCCATGTCTCAAGCTCTGCTTTTTTGGAGGAAATTAGGCAAAGAAAATAACATTGTATTTATTATATCTTATATATTATTGTATATTATTATATCTTTTCCAGCTTTGCCCTCCTGTGTTGGCCTCTTCCACATCCTTGATTTAGCAGTTCAGTGTAATACTCTCATTATTTTCCAATTTTCTTTCTTAATTCTGACACCCTGTTTGGCTTCTACCTACCTTATTTATCCCTGATTTTTAACCTGTTTTTCTCATTCAAGCCTAGTGCACTGATGTCCCAAATCCCTTGAAATCCACAGCTATAAAAATGTCTCAATTCCTCCTCCTCTCAGCCCAAAATGCTCACTAATTTCAGTGGCTTTAAGCCCAGGATAAGGTGAGCATAGCACTGTATCTTTAATTAGGTACTTTTCAAATCCCCCATGGTATGTACAGTTTGGATTATTAAATTATGCCAAATGCATTTCATGTGAGGGGGTCATGAAGATTAATAAGTTGTGGTTTCTAAAGAGCTTTAAAAGTCCAGAATGGAAGGTGTTTTGCAAATATGCAGCTATGCCTTCAGTAGCAGACATCGCCTTCACCTACAGAATAAATTCTATTTTGGGAAAATGTCTAGCTAAGCCTGGATAGAATAAACAGGCCGCAGCAATCCTACGCTTTGACAGTGCCGGCTGCTGCAATTCATCCATCCATCCATCCATTCATAAACATGTATGAAATATTTATCATGTGTCAGGAACTCTGATAGGCCCTAGAGATTAAAAAAGCAGTCACCTTCAAGTTGCTCACATATCAGGCTATGGAGGTGGGGGCTGAAGTGCACAAATAATTATAACATGCAGATGCCATTTAAGGAGGAAGCAAAGGGCTGTGAGGGTTGGGAAGAAAGAGAGGTCAGAGCTAGGATCCGGGTTCAATAAAGCCTCACAAGGGAGATAATATTTGGATAAGGCTTGAAAGGGAAGTAGAATATTTTTAAATAATTTTGGGGGAATAAGTATAGATGTACAGAAAGTTGCAAAAATAGTACAGAGGATTCCCACATATCCTTCGCTTGCTTTACCCTTGTATCCTTTGTGCCTTCCATTTCCATGGAGCATTTGCCAAAGCCAAGAAACCCACGTTGGCACGTTACTGTTACCTGGGCTCCCTGTGTTTTTGGACGACACCAATTTTTCCATTAATATGGAAAAATTTCTGTTCTGTTCCAGGATCCAGTTCAGGCAAACATGTTGTGTTTAGTTGTTATGTCTCCCCAGAGTCCTCTGATCTGTGACAGTGTCTCAGACGTTGCATGTTGTCATGATCTTGACAGTCTTGAGAAGTACTGGCCAGTTAGGCTGCGGAAGGTCTCCCAGTTTGGGTTTATCTGATGTTTCTCCTCATGGTTAGACTGAGATTTGGGTTCAGGGAAGAACATCATGGAGATGTGCACCTTCTCACACCACATCAGCGGTACCTGATGTCCACATAACATCACTGCTGACGGAACCAAGACGCAGAATTTTAATGGGGGAGATTGCCTCATGGGTGACTGGGCCTGTTTGTGCACTAGTGAAAAGTCCAGCTGGGAGTTGAGGCAGCCAAGCCAGGTGTTGATATGGATGGCACTTTTTTTTTTTGTTACTTTATAATTTTTATTTAATTTATTTTTTTGAAGCACAGTCTCATTTTGTCACCCTCAGTAGAGTGCAGTGGCATCATAGCTCACAGCAACCTCAAACTCTTGGGCTTAAGCGATTCTCTTGCCTCACCTTCCCCAGTAGCTACAGGTACCCGCCACAACACCCAGCTAGTTTTTGAGACGGATTCTTACCCTCCCTGAGGCTGATCTCGAACTCCTGAGCTCAAGCAATCCACCTGCTTTGGCCTCCCGGAGTGCTGGGAGTACAGGCGTGAGCCCCTGAGCCTTGCCTAGGTATGGCACTTTTAAATTTATAAACAATTTTATGGAGACAGACTTTTGTTAAAGCTTAGCACTACGTGGTAAAATGATCAGGTAGGTATTGTAACCCCCATCAAAAGGTAGAAAAACTGAGGAACAAGGAAATGAAGAGGATGGTGGAAGGTCAAAGAAACAGGGGCATAGCCCGGACTCAGATGCCGTTCTGCTGACCCCTGGCACAGGGCTCGTGGCTCTTCATGTTGCTCACTGCCTCCTGGAAAGGCCTGTGCAGCCACTGCTGGGAGTGATGGAACTGGGCCTATGAGTTTGTTACGGCTGGAAACTTCTGTCCCACTTTCCCATCTACAGTCCAGGCTTGCAAAAGCTAGGCAGAGCAAAGCCAAGTCTTACTTCTAAAGCAATTGAAGATCTTCCAGGCAGGCCTGGGGAAGTTTTCTTCTGTGCTGCTACATCACCCGGTGTTTGCCCAGGTATGCTTCTAAGTGCCGGAAGGGAAGGTACCGCTGTGCATGTACAGGTGGAAGAGCTGAAACTCCTACCAGCAAAGGTCCATCAGTGCACTCCACGGCAATGGAGGAAAAACAAGGGGCACAACTCTTCTGGCAACTGGAAGCTCATTATTGGTCTTGGTTGACCCAGATCCAGGTTGGAGAGAGAATGAGAAAG
This sequence comes from Loris lydekkerianus, assembly GCA_963574355.1. Classification (NCBI taxonomy): domain Eukaryota; kingdom Metazoa; phylum Chordata; class Mammalia; order Primates; family Lorisidae; genus Loris; species Loris lydekkerianus. The sequence goes on from CAUYPK010113094.1 coordinate 31,166, forward strand.
GAGATCAGAGCAATTTCTCTTGCCGCCTTTCCCAGTAACTACAGGGCTGGCTCTTGCCTGTGTCAGCAAGGGAGCCTCAAATTGGCTAATCAGTAAGATTTCAGGTCCTACTGTTTTTACATTTAACATCCATTTGTTCATTTCGTAAACATGTGGGATGTACCTACCATGAGCCTGAATTTGTGTTAGGCAACGGGAATGAAAATATACAATATCAATAAGGGTTCTTGCTTTTAAAAAGCTCATCAACAGGGGAGATAGTAAGGAACAAAAATAGAAGAGAGTAATTTACTGTGTTTCGTGGAAGAAGGGCTGCTGGAGTTGGGTCTTGAGGGACAATCAAGAGCATCCACAGTGCAAAACGGCATCTAGACCAGCGTGAGGGAGACAGGCATCATGGAGGGCCTGAGGAAATGGTCACTAGGTATTGCTGGGGCATGAGAGAGGTGCTGCGATAAAGGAGAAGGAGCAGGAGAGCTCAGCTGCTGCTGCCCCAGGCCTCCGTCCAGGGCGGCCCTCTGGGCTGGGGGACAGAGACCTCCAAGGGGTCCTGTAGCATCCTCCCCTCTCCAGTGCCGCCCCTCAGACAGCCAGGCACTTGGATCGTAAGTGTTTTTCCTGACTTCCCTTCCTGCAACTTGATCTTGCAAGTACATATCCATAATGCCTAATCCCTTAAAATGTGTTGAAAGCAGAACAGCTTTTGGTCTGTGATGGGCAACAGATTCTCTTGCAGCTCGTTTTAATGCAGCTCAAGTCTGAGTGGAAACAACCCACTATACTTCATGCAGTATTCTTGTAAAACTGTATTTGGGGGAGGGGGAGAGAAAGAGATTATCTGTAGATCTTCGATATTCACTTGTTCATAGAGCTCTGTCATCATACTGTGTCACAAGGCTCCCTTATAGTTTCTAAAGCCATTAAATGCTAAAGAAAACAGGATTTTTCCAGCTCTGATCTCATTATATGTACAAATTCCAAGAGCAGCCTCCCAGAAAATAAAAGTTTTTATACAACAGAGTGGATGTGTTCATGAAAGATATATTGTTTATTTTCTTGGCACAGAGTGAACTCTAAAATAAGATTACTTAATTGGAGAAAACATTTCCTGACATGCTGAGAAGGAACATTTGAACCAAATCTCCTCTCTTTTAGATTAAGTCTAGGGTGGATGTGTTCTAGGCTATTTAATCCGTGTGAATCTCAAACAAAATCATTTTAACTACTGAGGCATTTAGTGGGTAAGGCAAAATGTAACTCAATACTAGAGGCAACAGCTTGTAATCAATTATGATTTTTAGTTGGGAAAGTTCCTGGAGTTTGTTGTTACAGTAGTAGTTTATTTATTTATTTATTGGCACAAAAACTCTCAAATCTGGAAGCATTCAATTCAATTTTTCATAGCACTAGGCTGCTCCTGGCTTTGGTTTACAGAGTAACTCAGCTCATTTTTAGTGGTCTTGGATGCTATTTGGGGGCCCGGAGTCAGTCTTCTATTATGTAATATTATATGTATTGTGTATAATTATATATAGTTATATATGCTAATATGTGTATTATATATAATACATAGTTATAAACCACACATATAGACTAGTTTTAATAATGTGAATAGTATTATGTAATGTCAATATTATGTAAGTGTAATAATAATAATATATTATTATTTAACTATAATTGTGTAATGATTATTCTATAAATAGAAATATACATAGTTTTATAATATTTATACTATATACAAAATATTCACACTATCCAACCCAGCCTATCTGCATGTGGTAGGGGTGGAGCCTTTGCCACATATAGGTAGTGGCTGCCTCACTAGCACTGGTTTCCTGGTTTTCTTGGAGTTTGATGAGGCCATGTGATGAGGTTCTCACGTATAGAATGGGAATAGAAGCATCATGTGTCCTTTTCCGGGCTGGGCCTTAGATGTTGGATGTACTTCCTCCATTCTCTCTTGCCCATTCCTGCTGTCTGGAATTTAGATGCGGAGACTCAGCTTGTACCATGTAGGTGGTGACAACGCCCTAGGGTAGTGGCACAATACAATGAAAGGAACGTGCATCCCTGAACATCCATATTGAGCAGAGCCATCCTTCCTGCCTGGATTGCTTGTCTTTGAACTGATTTATGTGAGGGAAGTAAGTTCCCCTATTCTTTAGGCCACTGTGTCAGTCAAGTTTCAATCAGAGAAGCAAGAATGTAAGGGGGGATCTATATGATAAGGGATTTGTTAGAGAGCTTTGATCTTAAGCAATTGTGGGAGCTGGCTAAGCAGTCTTTGTTGTCTTGGTGACTGATGCAGAATTTGAAGTCTGCAGGCAGACAGTTTGAAGCTTGCAAGGTAGGAAGGGAAGGTGGGTGCCAAGTGGGGTAGAGAAAGGATAAGGTGGCACCCCCAAAGCACCAGGTGGTAGTTTGGGCTGCTTCTGAATTGGTGGCATGAGTGATGGCAGAAGTTAACATCCTTCATCACACATCTTGGCCACATCCCTGGCCAAGGAGTTAGAGCAGCTGCAGGAGGACCCAGGGAGGGCAGTTGCAGGCCTGGCTGCTGCAGCACACCAATAGGGTGAACCAGAGAATCAACGATGAGGGCTGCTGCTTCTCTCTGGCCTTCCAAATCTCATACAAGAATCTGTCTTGTGACCCATCCTAGCTGGAATCGTATAGGGAGTGAAATTCCAGGAAACATAATTCAGTTTAGCCAAGTTGACACATTACAAAGCCACCACAGTTAACACCTTGTCAACTTACACTATCCACAGCTCCTTAAGCCATATTTTATCTCCAAATAAAAACCATCACAAAATCATGCTTCCTCTGACACGAGACAACCATCACACACACAACCACAAACACACTAACCCTTTCCCCAGAAGAAGATACAAAGGCTCTTGTTTGTACTTGGTGATGTCAATTCTACTTCTAGTTGCTTTATAATCCTCTTCCAATATCCGAGGAAAAAACAAAAAATATTTGTTTAATATATATACAGACAGTGCCAAAAGTGTATACACATTTTAAAAAGGAAAAAATAGTATTAAAATTATAATAATATGCACTATACTGATAACAAAAGACGAATTGCAAGTCACACGTGCAATTGCAAGATGTGTTCAGAGTGGTTACCATCAGCATCCAGACACTTGTGATCATGGCCAACTACTGTCGGAGCAACACTGATCAAAGTGTCCATTTCTATGGTATGCTACCTTTAAGGTTCTCCATAGGTGGAAGTCTAGGGGTGTTAAGTCAGGAGAATGTGGGGGAGACTCAGCGGTACCTCTTCATCCTATCCACTGTCCTGGAAAATTCTCATGGAGGTCAGCTCTCACGTCTTGGTGCAAGTCATGATCTTGGGATGAAAACTTTCCATTTTGCTGTTTTAAGAATATGTTGTACACTTGCTCTGTTGACTAGTCACGTGCACACCGTTTGGTAGACTTTTGTGAAAAGTGTGTAAACTGCCCCACCCACGCAGCAGCAGCCCAGAACTTGTTGGCCTCCGGATCTTCCCTGCTGCACATCACCCACAGCACCATGCATCTCACACTTATCACGAATGTGTGCAGTTGTTAGGTGTGTCAGAGACTCAGACTCATGCCTCTAGTGCCATCGTACTTCCACACTGTTCTAGAATTTCAAATGCCATTTCCAAATGGTCTTGTGCTCCTTAAACAACAACCGTACTTCTGACATTTTCTTCAACTGTCTTGCCTGTTGCCTGGTGACACTCGCATTTATTTGATTAGTGCCATCTTTTGAGTGAAAGTTGTACTACATATTGGTACCATAACTGAATTCAACTTAACAAAGTAATACATAGATGATGTCTCTAAATGTGTATACATTTTTTGGGCACCCTGGTACAATTATATAAATACTAAAAAAGGGAAGAAACATTCAATTGCTAGAATCCTCATTTATGCAGTGGCCACATTGCCACTTCTGATATTTGTTATTACTTTCTTCCACTACCCATTTCATATTCCCTGTAGCTGCTCATGGTTCCCTGAGAGGTTTGGGTCATCGGCAGTCCTGCCTGAATTGGGTTATTGTAATTTTCCATTGACTTTAATCCTAGCACATAGGGACAGTAAGAGGTGCCCTAGAGGACCTGGTGCATCCTAGATGTATTATTTCTTAACCCCACTGTATAGTAATTCCAACTTCCCCATGTCTGCCAGGACCAGGCTCCCTAGACAGTTCAGTGCAATCATTTTTGTGTACGTTGGTTGGAAGTATTTTCTACCTAAATTTTATTCCTTTTTACATAGAAAACTCCTAAACCAAACAGAGCCGAAAGTTGCAAGAATGAGAATAAAAATTTTGCTAACAAATACTAAGCATGATAGGGGGGAGAGCATCTCCTATTTCTCCCCTTTAATTCTAAGACATATGAATCTTGGCAATGAGAGAAAAGTCACTATGTATTGGACATTGGTTTAGAGAACATATTATTATATTCTGTGTCCTGTACACACTGCAAGGTATTATCACTTAGCTGTCACCATAACAGCCTTTGAAAGGCATTTCCACTATTCCATCAAATCAGGTGCTTCAGAATGATGGGAGAACATGGTAAGACCAGTGAATTCCATGAGCATGGGCCCATTGCTGCAACTTCATTTGCTATGAAATGAATTCCCTGGTTAGAAACAACGCCATGTAGAATACCATGACAGTGGATAAGGCATTCCATAAGTTCATAGATGATAGTTTAGGTGGAAACACCAATGGCAAGGAAGGCAGAAAGAATAGAGAATAAAGAATAAGAACAAAGAATAAGAATAAAGAATAAGAACAAAGTGCTGCTCCTTTCTTTGTGGAAATAGCCCAATAGAATGAACTTGTCCACAAGCACCTGGCTTATCTCCCTGGGAACTGGGCCAAACACCTATTAGGGGTTCAAGGGCTGTTGGCAGATTACATACTCAGTAGTGGTCATAGCAGAATAAGCATTGATGAGTGAAGCCTATGGCGCTGAGCCCATGCATAACCTCCATCAGTGTCACCATACACCATAGCCACTTTATTCACGGGCCCTTTAGGCAATGAGGAGAGTGGATATAGAAGGGCCCAGAGAATGGGCCGTCACGTCCACCTAAGGTTACTCTTCTGTAGGCATTCACATGGAATGCAAATATCGTCACACTCCATGCCCACTCAGAGAAGTCTTTCCACATACCTATTACCCCGATGTCCTTGGTACCAGTTTTCCAATTGTGTTCCTTCCATGTCCCTGACTATCCAGCCAAACCATCCGTGCAGATAAACACCTTTGGCCATTTCTCCCTCCAGTTGTGGCAGGGGGTACAAACTGAATTGTTGATGTAGGAGACCTAAGCTGGGCTACTTTCACAAGATTCTACTATTCTTCTGGGAAATACTTAGAAAAAATAGTCTTCAATTTACCTTCCGTTCATAAACACTGATTCTGAATGTCATGCCACTTACGTGTACACTCCCGCAGTCTCCCACATGGTGAATAGGCACTGCAGCAATTTGTGTGCAGTGAATGGCCAGCCTGGCACTTGACTACACCACTCCTGAGCCTTTTTCAAAGTAGCCAAATGTAGAAGAAAGTCATGCATTTGCCCAGCAACCGAGATTGCATAATGCGTGGACACTCAGCCAACAGCAACGTATGGAACACCTTCTGTGCATCCAGTCACTATTCCACAGTAATCCTTTTCTATCACTTGTTGGACTGGGTTAATTTTAAAGGACACATGACATTAATTATGTAACATTAAGTTTATTTTTTGTCCATGTTGAGCACATGTGTGTTTCTGGGTCTAGGACAGTCCTAACTACTGCCTGGGAAGTAGTCAAGAGGGAAAAAAGGAATTTATTGTTTCCTACTAATTATACATCTAGATTGCTGAAGCAATCTGCTCTTAAGCTCTGGGAGGTTAAGGCCCATTTCTGACATTGGACTTGTTCAATACAGTTAAGCTTTCCTCAGTGTTTGGCACATGATAGAGCTTTACAAATAATTGCTGAGAGAATGAATGGGTTGTTCACCAAGATCATGTCAAACACTCATAACTTTCTGAGACACCTCACGGAGCTAACCATATGGAGTGCAGCATAGTAACAAAGCAGAGGGTCAGGGCCAGGACGGCTGAGTTCTAGCTTCAGCTTGTCCTCTGTCTGGGTAGTGAGTAAGGCACATGTCTGTTCTGGGCCTTGAATTCTGGTCTGAGGACATTTGAGAGTTGAATAGTAGCCATGGGAGGTCTTTGGCACTCAAAGATGTTTGCTTTTTACTGCACAGTGTTCTAGAAAAACTATATTTGGATGCCTTTGGGGACTCACACTCTCTGGCTTTTGACAGTTACCACCATCAGTGCAGATAACACCTTTGGCCTAAACACCTTCCTAAAACCTTTGTGTGTTTCCACTCCTTCTCTGACCTCTGTGGCCACTTGAGTTTGTAACTTCTGAATGCCATGGGCTGTAGCCCTGACATTCTCTGAGTCCATGCCACCAGAGTAATGAACACCATGAGGGCAGGAGTTTGAGCATGTTTTGATGTCTACTGGATGCCCCGTCCTGGAATGGAGTCTGGAATATAACAGATGCTTGTCAAATGAATGCATGCATGAAAATGAGGCAAACTACCAAAGCAGACCCTGAAGAAAGGGAGATGAAGGACCACTTCAGACAATGTCTCCTAACAATTTGATAACTTCGTTTTGGGTTTGAAATGGAGTGAAAAGGTCAAGGTCTTCTCCAACTGCTCAGCTTGTCTGGGAAGTGCCAGGTTGGGTGCAACTAGGAGAAATAACACCTGTGCAAAAACGCTTCCATCATCGAGTAACACAAGCTCACTTAAATATTAACTGTGGATTTTCAGGAGCTTTTCCTAAGCCAAACCAGCCATGCTGTGCAGCCTGTGTGGCTGTGGGCACTCCTAGGAGCCCTGTTCTGGATGCCTCCGCCCAAGCTTCCAGCCTGTTTCCTGAGCAAATCAGTGTTCCTGCTGCTGGATCCAGCTGAAGAACTTCCTGTGAGCTTCCTACTGTGTGTTTTAAAAAAATTCCTTTCTGAGAGTACGACCCCACAGCCCTGCTGTTAACACTCAATAAAAACTTTTTTTTCTGGTAGCTGTTAAACTTTAACATCAAATTATTCTACATGTCAGCAGAATATCTCACACAGGGCTTCCTTGCTGAGCACAAGTGAGCCCCCAACACATCAGCTTTGGGGAGAGTACAAAACCTAGCTTACATTCATAGCCGCCTCAGAAGAAACTGTGAAAAGAATATGTTCAGTCCTTCAGAAACAGCCCTGAAAGTTAGAAACATTAGAGGATCCCTCAGTCTAATGCACAAAATGAAGTTACAGACTAGAGATGACAAGGAACAGTTTAAAATTTTAAATTAATGCTGAACTCTTTGCAAGCACAGATGCTATTTTCTTAGATTTTTTTCTAGCCCCAATAATTTGTAGTGCAAAGCCTTATTGGGTGAATTAAAAATGTAAGTAACTTGACAAATGTTGTCTGAAAAGTTCAGAGTAATGCTCATCTGGATTCAAGCAGAAAAAAGCCTACGTTTGAACCCTGCATAGAGAGAGGATAGGACAAAGAATTCTCCTGGTCTCTTGTAATTTAAAACCCCAGCTTTGACTGTGGCCTGGAAGCTGAGGCCTCAGTCTGAGCTCTAAGCCCACTGGTGTAGTAATATTGCATTTATAACTTGGACATGGAGCAGATTGAGTCTGCACTGACAACACCAGGGATGAACACAGCATTCATTGGAGACGGACAGACTGACATTCCTTCACCAGCACACAAAGGAAACCCTTCTTTCCCCTGCACTAATATGGTTTCACTGGTAATATCCCAGCCCCAGTTTCTGCTTTTGATTTCACTTGGCATTTGTAGACAAATGAGCTCAGGTACTTTCACTTGACAGTGCTGCCAATCGGGGTGCAAAATTAGAGAAGTCTTGGGAAGATAAACGTGCAGAAAAACCTGGCCCACAGGTCATAGGTTTTGCTTTTGTGTGTTAGATTCTGAGAGCATGGTATTGTGTTGTGTCCCCACAGAGGACCAGTTTGGACCATCAACTGCAGAATAGCTAGTTTTAGGTTAATTTACACGTTGGACTTATATTTCTTAGTGATTATCTAACCACTAGATTAAAAAATAAGTATGTGAAAATTCATTTTAACAGAGAGAGGGAATTGTTCTGTAGCCTTCTGACTTAAAACGATCATCTAAATTCTTCCAATCATGTAACATCACGTGGTTACCTTAATAAGAACAATAGGAGAAATTAGTTCATAGAAATGATTCTACAAAACTCTGTGCTAGTTTAAATGAATCAAGAATATCATATGGGGAGAGTTGAAAAAATAACAACTTGATATTTTTATATAGTACAGGTGGGAATATTGTCTTTCATTATTCTAATCATTTTCATCATCTCCAAAATCAACAGTAGTCTAACCTAATAATAGTTGTCAGTGTTTCCAGTATCAGACTGAATTTTACAGCCCAGGGAAGACAACTGTGGTGGAGAAGCTTGTGCAAAGTACACACAATAAGAGAGTAATTACCAAAAATATACACAGAGAGAAAATCTATTCTTAGAGATAAGGAGTTATAGGACTTCCAGGTCCGGTATAATTCTTAGGTGAGTCCCATTCTAATTCATTTTTATATCCTCTATAGCACACTATCTTGCACAAAATTGGTATCAAGAAGATTCTGTGGAGAAGGTAGGATCTAAATTTGTTTGAAAAATAGAATGACGTTTACCCCTTTACCCCTTATCTTCAAAGTCCTTTCCCTTTTTTTGAGACAGGGTCTCACTCTGTGGCTCTGGGTAGAGTGCTGTAAAGACATCACAGCTCACAGCAACTTCAAACTCTTGGGCTCAAGCAATTCTCTTACCTCAGGCTCCTGAGCAACTGGGACTGCAGGTGCCCAACATGCCACCTAGCTAGTTTTCCTATTTTTGGTAGAGATGGAGTCTTGCTCTTGCTCAGGATGGTCTCGAACTTGCTGAGATCAAGCAATCTTCCCACCTCACCTTCAAAATCTCCTAACAGAAAGGTAAGTTTTTCTTCTGGTTCTCTTTTGTGTCTTCTCTTTAACCTTTTCCCTTTCAAGGAAAAAGAAAATTCTTCCTCAACTTACTCCAAGTCCTTCTTCCTAAATTGGGATACTTCTTTGGGTTAGCCTGCTTCTGCCACTTCCTGGAGAGGCTCATTTCCTTGAGAAAGCTTTTTAGCGGCTGCGTCTCACAGAAGAACCAGAAACACGTCTGGAACATCCATTCTGGGAGCCTTAACCACATGGTCATCTGGACTGTTTTATGTGTGAGTTGTACTGTAACTCACACCAGAAACTTCTTAGGGACTGTGCTTTCGAGTGAACTATGTTGGAGTCCTGAAATCAGTTGAAAATGATTGAGAACATCAGAAATAGTCCAAATAGTTAGTCTGGCTAGTAGTTAGTATGGCTTTGAGGATGAGATCACTAAACGTGCGAATTTTCATAACGTGGAAAGAGTTCCTAACCTTTCAGATTGCGAAACGGTGATCTGCATTGCTGCACTTTTTTTTGGTTTGTTTTGCCTTTTGTCTTTTGCTGAAGGGGCCTTTGTTTTGGCTACCGCCTCATCATCCTGAAAACAGATCGCATATTATACCTTCCAGCTTTACCTCTAAGTAATTAGTCTTGTCTTGCAGAGGGTTGGGAGAAGCATTGTAATGAATCAGGAAATCACAAAAATCGAGTTTCACGCTAGAACGAAAACAAATGGATACATGGGACCCCCAAGTCCTTTGGAAAGCAGCACCTATTGAGCTGTGCATAATACCAAGTCGTCTTCAGGTGTGTGCCAAGCAAAAGCCCTGTGATGATGCAATGTTTTACATAGTTTTTACTTTTATCAAAGTGTTACGTGCGCGTACGTAAAGGGACAGTTGTATACTGCTGGTATGACAGAAGTCGCTAGCCCTTGCCTTTGCTATTTCTTATTCTCTGAAGGCAAACCTACTTGACTTTTCCAAGCAATTATCTTGGTGCTTATATTCATATCTCTAAATCACATGCTTTTTTTGTTATTTCCTGAATTTTCACTTTTAAACATTACCTCTTGGGTGGCACCTGTGGCTTAAGGAGTAGGGCACCGGGTGGTGGGTTCAAGCCCGGCCCTGGCCAAAACTGCAAAAAATAAAATAAATAAATAAATAAAATTAAAATAAACATTATCTCTTGACTTCTCACTTTGAAAGATCCCACCAACCCCTATGACTACGGAAGATAAGGATTTGACATTCTTTCTCATCCCTTCCAACACTCGCACTTAATCACCCTTCGACTTCACACTCCCAAATAGTTTTACATACTTTTAGTTAGATTGATATACATGTTCCCATTTTGTGGCTGTTTAAAAGCTACTGACAGGGGCGGTGCCTGTACTGAGGGTGGTGGGTTTGAACCTGGCCCTGGCCAGCTAAAACAGCAATGAGAATTGCAACAAAAAATAGCCGGGCGTCGTGGTGGGAGCCTGTAGTCCCAGCTACTCAGGAGGCTGAGGCAAGAGAATTGCTTAAGCCTAAGAATTGGAGGTTGCTGTGAGCTGAGACGGCACGGCACTCTGCCGAGGTTGACAAATTGAGACTCTTTCTCAAAAAAAAAGAAGCTGCAATAAACATTTTGGTACAGAAAAAAAAAAAAAAGAAAAAAAAAAAGCTACTGACAGCTGAGCTATGTGGTACAATTGCTTTTCCTTTTCTGTACAGCTTAGACCATTTCCCCCAATATTAATAATTGTTCTCTTTTTCCTAAACCATTTGCTTGGTTTTCCATATGTTTATTAATGAATAAACTTTAAACTTTCTCCCAGCTATGGAAATGTGCTCTCTCGATACGCTCAAACACGTGAAGGTATCTTGTCAGAGTTACTGAGTGCCTTCTGAGCTGCCCTGACCTTGATTATTTGATCCCTAGCCTGGTACACATTTCTGTCTTGGAATTTCCCTTCATCATCATTGTGGGGGTTACCTTAGCCCCCGTCTTGTGTAGAATTCTCTGTCCAGGATTTCTGGACCTCATGTTTTCCTCTTTCTTGACTTGTTCACTTATTTTGGTGGAACTCATCCTCTGATACCTTCTGAGCCAGAGTAGATGGTGGTAAATATTTTGAGAGCTTGCATTTCTATGCCTCCACCTGATTAGTGTTGGGGCTGGGCATGGAGTTCTAGGTTGGAAATAATTTCCCCTTAAGATGGGAAAACAATTCTTCTTGGCCTTCCTATTTTCTAGTATTACTGTTGAGAAGATGCTATTGTGATTCCTAAAGTGGTAAAAATTCACAACAATGAGCCTCGGTGTAGCTCTATTTTTATCGAGTGTGGCTTGCATCTGGTGGGGCCTTCAGTCCTTTTGACTTTAATAAGCTATTTAATAATCACTCCCACCTGTTTTCTTTGTTCTTTTCTAGAACTCTTGCTCTTCAAATGAGGGATGTCCTGGGCTGGTTCTCTAAGTGTTTTCTTATATATCTATTTTCTCTCTCGCTCTCTTTTTTTTTTTTTTCTTGAGATGGTTTCATTCTGTCACCCTGGCTAGAGTGCAGTGGTGTCAACATAGCTCACTGCAGCCTTGAACTCCCGAGCTCAAGTGATTTTCCTGCTGCAGCCTCCCCAGTAGCTGGAGCTACAGGCATATGCCACCATACCTAACTAATTTTTCTATTTTTTTAGATAGGGTCACAGACTGGTCTCCAACTCTTGACCTCAAGCACTACCCCCACCTCGGCCTCCCAGAGTGCTAGGATTACAGATGTGAGCCCCTATGCCTGGCCCAGTCTCCACCAATACCCACCTTTTAGAGGCAACTGGTATTGCCAATTCTTAGACCTTTGGGGGATTCTATGCTATAAATCAGATTGCCTCTTAGCTTTTCCTATTTTCTTAGGTCTGCTAAATCATGACAGTTCTTCCAAATGTCTTTTAACTTCTAAAATGTTACTGTTTCTCCTCTTCTCTTTGTTTTTTTTTTTTGTTTTGTTTAATCCCTTAGTTATCACTTCAGTGGCCTTTCTGGAGGGAGTGTAGGTAAATGTGTATATATAACCAGCTATCTTTAACTGGACATACACGAAATAATGTAATGTATTTTCTAAAGAAACAAAATAGAACTAATGTTCTACAGAGAAAATGCATAGAGTCTACTAGGGTCGACTATAAGTTGCTGAATTAAAAGGAGAATAATGCCTCCATCAGTTCTCTCTAATACCCTACCTGGAGGTTGAGTTCTTGATTCATGCGAATGCCATGTTATGGCTCAAAGTTCTAATGAAATCGAAACCCGATGCCCTTAAGGCCTATGCTCACAGCCTGAGCATTTCAGCCTTTCACTTTGTCATCTCACTCTATGTACCTGCAACTGATCGCTGAGTAGTAATGAAGATGCCACAATAAGGAGAAAAGGTCCAAATTTGGATAGAAGAGGAGGACATGAAATTCCGAGAAGCCCACTCCCTGCCCCACGGTCCAGGCACGGCGTTGCCCCTCCAAACTGCCCTTTTGACCTCTTCTTTCCCAGGTCTCCTTCCCAACACTGGGACACAAGGGCGAAGCACATACTTTATTAGTCCACTAAGGACAGCCCAGCCTGTGGGGACAGGGACTAGAATTCTGCCAGGTCACTTTTCTCAGAAGCCAAGTAGATAAACACATCTTTACAAGGAATCACTTTGATCCATCTCCCATTTCCATCACTTTTTTTTTTTTTAGGGCAAAAGAAAAAGAGAAGTTTTTAAGTTTTAAAAGCTAAGAGCTCCCAACAGGGTCAATTATTAGGGGAGTTTACATGAAGAGTTTTCTAATTACCTACTTATATATACACACACCCCTCAATGCTTTTATGTAGGGAAAATGAGGCCTGAACAAATGTCACAAACAGGAAAGAATCCTGTATAGTCTGGAGAGGGTGTTCGTGGGAGGGGGTCAGGGAGGACCCTTAGTCTGATAGACATGAGATAAACATTTTCATAAATGACTGTAGGCGTCGGGCACAGTGGCTTACACCAGTAATCCACTCCGGGAGGCTGAGTTGGGTGGATTGTCTGAGCTCAGTGAGAGTTCCAGACTAGCCTGAGCAAGAATAAGACCCTGTCCCTTAAAAAAAAAAAAAAAGCTAGGCATTGTAGCAGGCACCTGTAGTCCTGGTTGCTTGTCAGGGTAAAGCAAAAGAATCTCTTGAGCCCAAGAGTTTGAGGTTGCTGTGAGCTGTGATGCTACAGCACTCTACTGAAGGTGACAGGGTGATAACTGTGTCAAAAATCCCAAAATACCTATATGTAGATAGCCCTTGGGGTTGTCTATGCGCTTGCTTTTCAAAGTACTATCTGGCCATCTAGTGTCTTAAGCTCCATGCCCTGGGCATTTGTCACTTTGTTGTATCCCTATAATAACTCAGGCTCCAAGATAATTTGCACAAAAATCCCTCTCAACACTCCCTGCTTGCTATGGAGTCTAACAAGAGCTCTTACATAATGGGGGCCTTCTTTTAACCCTCAGGCTGCTCCTATTTGTTTTTTTTTCTTTCTTTTTTTTTCAAACCCAGTCCTGCAGATACTCCCTATTTCTAATTCAGATTTCTGTTACCTGGTTTGTGGCAAAGCTCACAAACTGAACTGGAGGAATTCCTGCTTAGTGCAGCTGGGAAGCTGCTGGGGCCTGGCTGCCAGTAACACCGTGCGTATTCCAGCTTCTCAGACAAGTGCGCCATCCTGCTCCAAGCTCAGGGTGAGCTCTTTCAGAGCCAGCACCATTCTCTGCATGTTGTATCTTCATACATAATTTTCAGTAATACTTTGCAGGCAGCTGCTTTTCTACATAGGATCAGCTGCCGGAAATGCAGAAAACCACACAGGCCAGAAACAAAAAAGACACTCGAGGTATTGTGTAGAGAACACATGTGAAATGTTAGAAACCACAACATCCTACACCTGTAGCAACATTGCGTGCAGATGGGTATGTGCTCTGCGGTCCATTCTAGCCTTTAATGCATATTACTTCCAAGAAACAAACTCAGGCCGCCTCTCTGCCAAGTCCCCTGCTACAGATAGAGCACTGCTCCTGAAAGGCCAAATGGATTACAACTTTACTGCCTCTGGTGCAAAGAGAGGGCCTCATATGCAAGGGTTTGCCCCAATTCAAGCCAAGGTCATCAACTAAGGTTTCTGAGAGAGCAGTTTTGGCCCCCGAGATTCTGCTTGTTCTTTCAAAGTAAACAGGAAACCAAAACAAACTCTATAGAACTATGCCTCACAAAAAGCAGACTCAGTCACTCACCCACGCACTCACTCACTTATTCATGATTGTCTGTGAGTAGCACTTACCACCTTGATATTGGCTCTATTAGAAACACATTAGCGCCCTTAGTTTTAACTTCCTCGGAATCTGTGTTCTGAGAATAGACCCAGGGCCTAATGATGCAGGCAGAGTCTTGCTGTACAACAGGAAAACCCCCCATTGGCTGAGGTTTGAACACCTTATCAAGAGATTTTATCTTTATTAGTCTCCTATTTAAACCCAAGCTATAAACACCATAACCATTAACAGTTTCACTGTTCAGAATATATGAGTGTTCTCAAAATTGATGACTATCTACAATGGGCCAGCTCCAAGACTATAAACCTTTGTGAGCTGTGAGGAGCAGAAGGGACCAGGGGGTTGGGAGGAAGGGAGTGTTCTATAACCCTGCCTCTGAGGAAACTGTTAAGTTAGGGACTCTTTGGGATTTTTTTTTTTTTTTTTTTTAGATTTGTTTTATTTTGTGTCATTTCTCAAGGTTTTTCTGCCTAACTTTCTAAGAGGGATACTGGAAAGCTTTGCAAAAGGCCCCTAAATGCTTCCTTCCCTCCTTTCCTCTCTCCCTTCCTTCCTTCCTTCTGTCTCTTTCAGACAGTCTCACTCCCTCACCCTGGGTACAGTGCCTTGTCATTATAGCTCACAGCAACTTCACACTCTTGGGCTCAGGCGATCCTCTTGCCTTAGCCTCCCGAGTAGCTGGGATTACAGATACCTGCTACAATGTTCAGCTAGTTTTTGGGGATTTTTTCCCTGTGTTTAGTAGAGGCAGGATCTCACTTCTGCTCACGCTGGTCTCAAACTCCTGAGCTCAGGCAATCTACCTGACTTATCCTCAGAGTGCCAGAATTATAGATGTGAACCATCATACCCCACCCCCTGAATGCTTTTCTGTTAACTTTGGCCCTTCAGTACCTTGAGCAAATGTGAGTGACAATTAGTTTTCCAAAAACATATTTTCCCTATTAATTTCACCGGGTTATGGTGAGGGCCGCACACTTTCTTTTGAAAAGCACAAAGTTAAGTGGAGGCTTACTTGATTACTCAGCACAATTGAGTTACATTATTATTGGCATACTAAGTTAATATATCACATTAAGTTATGTATTGCTGAGTTACAATCCAACCCTAAATTGAGCAGCTTCGAACAATAAACATTTGTTATTTCATCATTTCTGTGAGTGAGGAATTCAGGAGGGACTTAGGTAGATGGGAGACTGTTTAAGTGTTGGCTGGGCTTGGTCATCTGAAGGTTTGACTGGGACTGGAGGACCCACTCCCAGGATGGAAGGGCAGGAGATGGATGTGGGCAGGAGATTCTAGTTTCTTGGCACTGGGCCTCCCCAAAGGGCTTCTTCCTTATGTACAACACAGCAACTAGTTTCCCCCAGAGTGAGTGATCCAAGAGAAAGCCAGGGAGAAGCCATGAAGGATGTCTTTTATGACTTAGCCTTAGAAGTCACATGTTGTCATTTCCATAATATCCTATTGGTCATCCAAATCACTTCCATTTAATATGGAAGTGGATAACACAAAAATGTCAGTACAAAGAAAAAGAATCATTGACACCAATGATTGGTCTGCATTGAGACCAAAGTTGGAACTGCAAATCTGAACTATGTTAACAAGTAACTAAGTGAATTAACAGCGGTTATCAAGTGTATATTTGAAACTCAAACAGCGTATTTTGTTTCCAAACATTTTCCCATGTCCTATGTACATGGGTGCCTATCATGTGTCTGAATCCTACCTGACTAGCCCTGATGTAGAATTCAAGTTAAACAAGTCACTGGAGTCAGAAAGTGATAGATATAAATGTGGTTCATTCACCTACTAGTTTGAGCTTGTAGTTCCTCATTTGCAAAATGGAAAAATATACTTACTTCACAGGCATATTTTAGCCATTAAGTAAGAGACCATAGAGCAGTATCTAACTACTCAACCAATGGTGGATGTTTTTACTAATTATGTATATCATTGCTTTACTGTACAATTCAGCTGTGTGAGAGATGAAACAAATACACGGCATTCACATGCTGGCGCTCTCGTAACAGGAGTGCCTGTGGGCCAGTTTCAGGTGTAATTAATGCAATGGGTCAGTGGTATCATCAGGCACATACCCGGGTTGTTTTCCTCTCTCTTCTCTGCCATCCTTGAAATTTGGAATCTCCTTCTGGGGTCATAAGGTAACTTTAGAAACTTGGAGCACCATGTCCTCATACAACCTACATCTACAGGCTGAACGAGTACGGCCCCTCCTAGTGCCCCTTTGAAAGTAAAGGAAATCTTTCCATACCTCTAAAAACTCTTTTCCTCTGATTTAATTTATCTAAATTGTACTGTATGTCCATTTCTAAACCAATCATTGGCGGGGTAAGGAATTATCAGCTATTGGCTTAGATTAATTAAAGCTATTCCTTGGAACTGGGCAGAGGCTTGGCTTTCTAGCAGTATCATGGCTATGTGATGTCTGAAAAAACAATATAAAAGGAGGGCACGGGTGGCTGTTGGGCCAACCAGAGTCTGTTTCAGGGCACATGGGGGATAAAATTGTGAAAATTGTGCATGTTTACACACTTGTAGGTAGTTTAGCTGGATATGTTAACAGAATTCTAGACTGGAAATGATTTTTCCTCAGAATTGTGAAGGCAATGCTCTATTTTCTTTCTACTTCCAGTGTTATTTTAAGAAGTCCAGTGGATTTTTGATTCCTTATTTTTGGTATACGAATTGTTTTTTCTTTCTAGAAGTATTTTGAAGTTTCTATTTATTCATGGATTTCTGAAATTTCACCGTTAATGTGCTCTGGTATAAACATGTTTTTAATTCTTGAGTTGGGTTGGGTTGGGTTCCCAATTGGCCCCTCTAGTCTGGGAACTCTTCCCAATAAGTTCTGGAAATTTTTTTGGTATCATTTTATCGAAAAAAATTAACCCCCTTTTTAGCTCTTGTACTTTTTTCTTAGAATTTGATTGGAATGTGAGGCCTCTCATGTTGATCTTCAAGTTTTCTTATTTTTTTCTATTTTCCATTGTTCTGTTCTTTTCTGAAATATTTCTTCAATTTCATTTTGACTTTTACTGAATTTATTTCTGCTACCATATTTTTAATTTCCCAAATTTCTTTCTCATTCTCTTAATGTTTCTTTTTTAAGAGCATCCATCTCTTATTTAATGAATGCAATGCTTTTTCTCATCTTCCCAAAGATTTTACTTAGAGGATTTGTGTATTTGTATGTGTATGTTTTAAAATTTTTCCCCTATTTTCTTTCAGTTGCTTATTTTTTTCATTTTGTTAAATTAAAGAGTTTTCTTAACATTTCTGGTGAATCTTATTCATGTTCTCATATTGCAGTGAAAAAAAAAAGCACTTTTCCTCACCTTACTACCTACCAATAAGGTAAATTGTACTATTAGAGCAAGAAGGAATGCCCAGGGTTTAACTTTGTGACATAAATATTATTACTATCCCCATTTTCTAGATGAAGAAACTGAGGCCTATGTAACCTGTGCAGCGACACATAGCCAGTGTGGTGAACTTGAGCATTTAGCCACAATACTATATGGACTTTTAATCGATGAAACTAACCCTTAGCATTGGCCCTCCTCTCTTTTTCTCTTACTCACTCTCAATTTGATTTCAGAAGAAAATATCTATTGACATAATTTAGACTGAAGCGGGAACTAATCATAAGAGTTGGTACTTCCTCCCAACTAGTTCTTCTAGTTATTCGCATGTTAGAGCGAACTGTGTTAACTTGCATTGCTGTGGAATCGAGTTAGATGACATTTCTTGATTTTGCATTGTACTGAGACAACACAGGCAATTAGTCTTGATCATCGTCCCCAAGAACCTTTTTTAGTTGAGCAGCTGGTTTACCTAAAAAGATAATTGCAGTCCATTTTAATTCACTCGCATGCACTCCTTGAGATAGTGTAGAAGGTAAAGACTGCTTGACATCATAAAGGCAACTTGACTTTCTGTGTATGCTGAGATTTCAGAGGAAGGGTGTACTCAGAGGCCAGCCAGGTCTGCCAGGGTTGGAAATGCCCACAGGGCAGCAGAGGGCCTCTGTGGAATCTAGATGGGGGAAACAGATGAGTAAGGGTAGAAAATTATGAGAGGTGATATAGTCCTGTCCTTACTTAGATCACCAGAAGAATGGTGTGTGTGTGTGTGTGTGTGTGTGTGTGTGTGTGTGAGAATACCTGGGCCGTCCCCTCCTGAAAGGCAGCAGTCTTGGTGTAAGGGTGGAGATGTTGTAGGAGTGACACATGATTCAGTCTGCAGTCACCCCAGGTCCTCCTGGTTCTTAACCTTCTGGGTTCTCAACAGCAAACAAAGCTGCAGGGAACCAGGGCTTCTTCAGAGCATTGCTCTTCTGACCTCTTGAGTGTTTTTAAATGAAAGTACTTTCTTTTAATAAATTTGAAAAATCTGGAAAGAATAATATAAATCAATACCTTAAGCTTTATCAGTTTCAAGTTTGGTCATTTTTCTTGAACTGAATTCCCCACAGTTTTAAAGAGCAATAAGAAAGCAGAGCGGACAGCACAGGGTGCCAGTCTCCTAGGCTTCAGGATGGGTGAACTAACAGGTCGACTTTTATTCAAAACACACACCACATCCCGTTTCAAGTTGTCCTTGGCTTTCAAACCTGGCACCCAGCAGCATACTGACAACGTCTTCTCCGGGTGTGGGCCTTCTGGACTGGCCCCTGGAAGGAGTGAACCAGTTGCTCCCTGCTCCCCTAGGGTGCACACTATGGAGGCCCCCCTGCATACTGTGGCCAGGAGGAACCAGAGCTTGATCCCCTAAATCCGAGAAGCCCAGAGCAAAGCAAGACACTGCAATTCACCGAAGGTCGCCAAGCCCTCAACCTAACGACCCGTGTCAAGCACGCCTCGCCGCTGCTGCCGGGATGTTAAATGTGGGGTTTCTGGCGTTTTAGTAAAGCAGGACAGACACATTTCTCACATACCAGCAGGTTTCGCGAAACCAGGCCTGCTCCCTCGGAAGCCAGCGCCAGGGTCGCAGCCAAGGGCACGACCGCGCGGGCCTCCACTCCCCCGGCCTCCCGGGCTACGCCGGACCTTGGTGGCGGCCGGGGACGCGGGCTGTGTCCGCACTCGGACGGGAGCCTCCAGGGCGGCCCCGGGCTCATTTTCCACTCGGCTGCTTCCCGGCCGAGCTGTAAACCCAACCTGACGTGGGCTCATTAATTTGGCAGCGACTGGAAGGCTGGGCCATGGCGACGCACCCGGGAGGCCTTTGTGCGGCCGGGGTCAGGTCAGAGGGCAACCGAAACACGGCTGAACCCTGCACGCGGCCCGGGCTGCTTCCTCCGGCCGGACGGGGACGGCCGGGGACCCAGCAGCCTCCCGCCCGCGGCCCCACCAGCACGGCTTCCGGCGTCCGGAGCGCGGCCACGACCGGCCCTCTCTCCCCTGCTCGCGCCCTGGCATTAGCCGGGAGGCTCGGGCGGGCGAGGCCCGCGGCCCGGCACCAGCCAGAGGCACCGCGCTGGCCCGGAGCGCAGCGCGCGTCGCAGGCGCGGGTGCACCGCGCGGCCTCCCGGCCCCAGCCCGCGCCAAGCCAGGCCTGGGGCTCCGCAGCACCGTGGCCTCGCCCCACGGCCACTCGAGATGTTTTCTGGGCATTTCTGATGAGGAGGCGGCGCGCACCTCGGGCGGCTAGGAGGAGAGGCGATGGCCTAGAGCGGCTGTCCTGCCCCAGGTGCCGCGGGCGGCCGGCCTGACCCCGGCGCGCTTCCCCGACTGTCCTCGCGCTGGGCAGCGCCCCCTGCGTTTTCTTTCCCTTCCCCTTCCCACGATCGGCGGGCTCAGACTTCGAAGCCCTAGTGATACCCAGGTCCCCAGCCCTCGGTTCTTTCACAAAGGCCTGAAACCCGGCGTCCCGCCCAGGGGGCCGGATGGGGATGAGGGACTGTTCTGCTTTTTACGAGTGGCTCCCGCACAGATTAATTTTAGCAAGTTTCAAAAAAACAAAGCGGCCTCCTTCTGTGCCTTTCGGTGACTTTTGTGATATTTAGCAGCAAAGAAAACTATTTCCTCTGCCATTCAGAGCAAACCATGTGTAATTGGCCCAGAAGTCTGTTGTATTTTGGGGAACTGTTCGCCATATCCCATCTGTTTTCATCTCCAGGTTCAAACGAGTCTGTGTTTACCTTCTGTCGGGGAAATTGGTTTACATGCAATTTCGGTGCGACACCGAAGTCTTCCCTTGAACTGATGCTACAGTCCGACAGGCTTTGTACTGCTAATAACCCTCCATTACGTCTGTCAGGAGACATCTGCACAGCCCCACGGTAGGTCCCAGAAAGGAAATTAAGATCTTAGGTTTGGCGTAACTATTTGTAAACCAATTGGTCTCCGGTGATGGCGGGAGACGCGGATACGCGGGTCTGGGGAGATGGCCAAGAGGCCCAGGAGCAATCGTGTCCAGAAGGCAAAAGTGCAACACGTCTGCCCCTCGGTAAGGCAAGCGAGCCGCACGGAGTGGCCCCCAGCAGCTTCCCCCCCCCGCAGCCTGGTAGCCCTACGTCCACGTCTCTCCGCGCTGCGATCCTAAGTGCTGACCAGGGTTCCCCAAGTGACAAGATGCAAAACCACCGGGAGGTGGGCGCGAGCCAGGGACTAGAAGCTGGCTGACCAGGCATGTTTTCACAGATTGAGGCTGGGGAGGTCACAGGTGGCACAGGAGCCGCCATCTGGTGGTCTGGGGGATGGGGACCCAGACAGTTCGGTATTCCCCAGGAACAAGTCTCCTACTGGAGGGCCGGGCTGCAGAAAGTGGCCAGGTCAGAGGGGGTGTTCAGAGCCGGCCAGACGCGGTGTTCTTGGGTGGAAGTGTCCCTTTGTCTTGCGGAAGGCGCGGGCCAAGGCCGGCGGGAGTGGGGAGCCCAGGGCTGCGTCCTTGGCTGGGCACTTCCCGGGCGGTCCGCTGGCGGTGTAATCGGAGACATTGTGCCAAATTGCGTTGGCTGCCCTGGCTGAGAGGCCTGTAATCGGCCCTTGGCATGTGTGCAAATGCTGATTTTGCGGGTGTTACCTCATCCCCGAGGCAAGGCGGTGAAGATGCTGAGGTTGGTGGCAGGCTCACCTCTCACCGCCTGGCTTCTCCCGGCCCAGGGAGCTGAGCTGTCTCCAGATGGGTTGGTGTGCATCAACGCAGGGGCTTGGGGCTTGGGGATGGGGGGGGAAGGAATGTGAAAATGAAGCTATTGACAGTCATGCTATTGCCTAAATGCCACTTATTGTCCCAGTGTCCCGATAGAAATTAGCCATTTTCTCTGTATCCCATTATAAGTTGCTCTTTCTGTCTCTCTCTTTTTAGGAGAGAAACAGTTGGTAGAGAAGAAAACCAGAACCACTGCAAAACGCAAAGGGAGCAATCTTCAGTTACTCATTTAAACCTCTATCCTAAAAATAGTAAATCTTCTGTGAAAGTCTATAAAATTAGTAAAGGACTCCCCTACAAAGGAAGAACCACATTTTAGCCTTCGGATTAGAGAATTGCCAAGTGCATCAGAATGGAGGCCTGCTACTGGGTGTGTGCAGGAAAACAAAGATCTAACCAGAACCCAAGTCCCCATGGATAAAACACTCATCTTTCCCAAAGGTAGACGATAATCTCCATAAAACCCCTCAAACTGGCCAGCCCGAATTCTCTCTAACACCCTCAATTCTCTATTTCATTTGACTTCAACAGATACAGTAACTTTAAAAACCAGAATATTCAGAGGAGAAAGGCAAAAACTTCAACCTATACCACCTCTCAAAATCCAAAAGCAAAATAATCCATTAATTTATCTCCCTGAAAAGAAGTAAGAATTTTGATTTATCTAACTGCTTGAAAATAGGTCTAAACTATAAGAGACTATCTCTTTTTTCAGATCTTTGAGCATTTTAATTTGTGACATTTTCAGTACTGTCCACTGAAAACAAATCCCCAGAGGATTTGAAAGGTCCCTAGCTCTAGAAGCTAGGTTTAGTCCATTAGTCAGGATGAGCTAGAAGGTCTGTACTGAAAAGCAATGGTTTTAAGGTTAAGATTCTACTTTTTTTTTTTCCATTTTCAGAATAGCCACAAAGCTTGAGGAAAGATAATAAGGGGATTATCTCAGAGTATGGTGCTTCTATATCTGGGCCAATCATAAAAAACAGAGTTTCAGCTAAACAAAGTTTCTTAGCAGATGCAGACTTTGCCTTGCTAATTATCCTTCCTAATGTTTGTTTTCCTTTGTCCTTTTTTCTCCTCTTTACCCTTCTAATGCAACTGACCAAAATGCACACCAGTAAGATGCCTCACACAGTTTGTTTCAGAGGGTCTGCTACTAGCCTGCTATTTACACAGCACTGTGCCAACAGTAATGAAGGGTGGAAGATGTGTCTCCTGCTCCATAGGAACTTCTAGTTCACTTGTGGAAAAAAGATTCAGAAGACTTAGACCATTCCTTATGGAGTAAGAAGGCCCTTTATAATACTGGTAAGGGAACAAAGTAAGGACGCTGCCAGCTTCTTGGCAGTATGGTTAGAGCTTGAGGAAAAGTATAGGTCACAGGAATCTTTTCCAGAAAACTCAAGTGGTTTTCAGGCCTTACAGGAGAGAAAACAAGATGAGGAGCCCAGAAAACTGGCAGCCAGATGGGGCACGGCTCAGGGCTGGGCTTCTTTTTCTAGCCTCTCTGATCCTGAGGTAGATAGCAGAAAATAACCACAAGGGACATCTAGGATTCCTGGTCTTTCTCTGTACCCAGCACATTATCTGCATTGTTCCCTCCCTGTGGTGAGGGTAGGGAGCTCTGTTTTCTGACTACTGACTCAGGGCATTAGTCTCACTATTTGCATGAATAATGATGCCCAAATGTGCTCTCAGGAAAATAAACTAACTGCAGTATGAGCTGGAGAATCATGTGGCTTTTTTGTTTTTTCCTGCTAGGATCTCAACAGCTGTTCTAGGACAAACACGACCCAACAAGATTGCCACCAGCACAGGATGAATGTAAAGGGCTTAATTGCCTTTACAGAACATACTTGAAATTGTGTATTTGATTAGGAGGAATAACAGCAGTCGAAGGCCTACTGTGCTTCTGATCATTTTTTAGACCATTTTTACCTGGTTGGTGTTTGAAAGCAAATAGTTTCTTCTGTTTGATAAAAAAAAGTTTGATTCTGTTGCTTCAAGGAGTTTGAGACAGTTAAAAACAGTTTGGGATACAGTTGCTGCTTTGATTTCACCTACCCCACCCCCAAGCACATACTTTCTGTTTGGTTTGAGATTTCCATAATAGGTCATAGGCTTGCTGATTCTAGCGTTGGCAGAGGAGTTGGTTTTTGACGACTTTTTCATAGCATTTCACTGTAGAAGGAGGTTCCCTTCTCCCTTAGTAATGTGGGACATGGCAGGACAGCTCACATGGGCCATCTCTTTTTCATTTAAAACATAGCCAGTTTAAATCCAGTTGGTCTGACGCCTGCCTACTTCATATCTTGCCCAAGGTCTATAACTGTGATCATCCACCATGAACTCACACTACCACATCTGTGTGGGTCCTGGTGCGGAGGGATGGAGCTCAGACCAGGATCAGCACCACTGTCAGAGGACTCAGGAAGAGCCCTGCAGATAAGCTCCACATTCAACCCTGTCTCTCTCTCCTTATCTGAAGGTCAAAAGTCCTGCCTACCCCTAAAGTACCTGAAACAGGCCAGGCAGTGGCTTACTCCTATAATCCTAGCATTCTGGGAGACTCAAGTGGGAGGATTGCTTGAGGCCAGGAGTTTGAAACCAGCCTGAGAAAGAATGGGAGCTCATCATAGCAAAAAATAGAAAAATTAGCCAGGCATGGTGGTGTGGGCCTGTAGTCTCAGCTTCTGGGTAGGCTGAGGCAGGGATGTCTCTTGAACCCAGGAGTTTGAGGTTGCTGTAAACTATGATGACACCACTGTACAGGTCAACAGAGTCATTCTCTGTCTCAAAAAAAAAAAAAAAAAAAGAAAAGAAAGAAAGAGAAGGAGGAAAAGGAAATGATACGTCTTTCATTAGTGAAAAGAAAATATCTGAAAATAAACATTTGAAACTTTGTCAACCTCTTCACCTATAAACAGTTGAATTTTCACCCATTATGATGCACTTAAATTATATTTTCTCCATGTATGTATTCATTTATTCATTGAAATTTTTCCTAGCACACAGAGCATTTGGTAATCAGTTTCTTCCCTTTTGGAAAGCCACCTTTATCAGTTTTCAAGGATGACCAGGGAGCCTAGGATTAAGTCTATGCACTAGCTGGGAGGCTCCCAACTAGTAGAGGCCATGCTCCTGGCAGAGCAGTAGATAGGATGAGAGGGACAGGGAGGGAGAAGGGTAGTCAGGGGATCCAGAGGTTCCAGCTTCTGGCATTTATTAACAGGTTCTAATTTTGACCTCTTACACTGGGCAGGACTTCAGATATGGTAAAGATCATAGACATAAATGGAAAATAACAAAAAGGGCCACCGTGGTTTTTAAAGGCATGAAAAAGTCATCAAGCATGTTTTGATTCCAATAAAATAATGGTTATACATAAATAAGACCTTATCATTTTCAATCCATATAGGCTTAATTTTTTCTAGCTATATTTCTTCCACCTGAATACTTACATAAAATATGAAACCAAAGCCAGAATTTATTGTTTATCACACCATTCATTAAGAATTATTTTCTTCTTTAACATGTGTAGAATTTTTATTTCATTGACTTCTTTTTGGATGTGAAACTCCTTCTAGCTTCTGAAAAACTTCTAACTTGTTTCTTTAGCTGAGTTAGTTTTGCCCATTTTATTAACTGTGCTTTTATACATTTATTTATATTTGTGATTTACAAAAACGTCTCCCTCATTTTAATAGTCAACCCTGGCTGCATGGGCAATGGCTCAGGAAACTTTCCAAGATATTATCAAAACACCATCACAAACCCCATGAACGCCAGCCCAGAATGACATTCCCTCAACTATCTGAGATAAATAAACCAAAATGAGCTATCTTTCACTGTGCCCGGAAAGGTCAGCTAATGAGGGCTCTCAGGAGAATAAGAGGAATGATATTTTACTGTGGAGGGACCTTTATGCAAGGCTTGTGCTTCCAGCCCTTCAGAAATGCACTTGAGGGTGGAGTGCAGAGCCTGATCTCATTTGGGAGGAGAGGTGGCAGTGATGGAGCAGCGTGGTGGAGTCTATTCTACCTACATGGCGGCTTTGTGGCTGCCAGGATGAATCAACACAATGTGCTCTATTTGAGCCAATAACCCCTCTTATTCCACAAGCTGAGGGCAGAGATTCTTCTTCTTTTTTAAAAGCCAGTGGTTGTTATTTGTTAAGGACTGAAGGGAAAACTGGTGTTTTATGTTGTAGCACCTGTATATAGTCACGGATTTTGAGACCCAGCCATGCCTTTTACTAAAAGTGCAATCTTGGGCAAGTGAGTTAGCTTTTCTTGAATCTTATGCATTTTTCCCACTACAGTCAGAGACACCAGTGGCTGCTCCACTGAGTTGCTGTGAGAATTAAATAAAAGAACACAGGTGAAAGCCCTGATTTAATATAACGCCGAGCTCTGTGAGTGACTATGCTGCTCTTTGGAGCTTTTCTTGAGTCTGGATTGTCAGAAAGAATTGCCTGGGCTTTCCCCTTATTGTTTCTTAGATGCACACAGCCTTCACCAACTTGAATCCAATTCAAGTGAACACTTGAATAATGCTGAGATAGGAAGGACAGCCCGGTCTAAGGGTGGGGCCCCATTTCGCACCCCAACTGACAGCAAATAAAAACTTGTCACTAGGGAGTGCAACAGGAGTTCTAGCAGAGCCTGGAATTAGAGAAAGTGAAATGGGGTAAAGAGGTAGAGTGGACACAGGTGTGCACAGGTGGCCTTTGCCAGGTGAGTCAAGAGGCAGGAGGCAGTGTTGGTTATAAACAGTGGCTCTGGGGCCTGCCCCCTGCTGTTCTCACCAGTGATGCTTACCTGCCTCTCAGGGCATGGGGCCTGCATCTGCAGCCTGGGAAGAATAGTAGTACAGCCCCACAGCATGGTAGCGCGGGTGCAGAGTGCCTAGAAGAGTACTCACTGTGCTGGGGAGTTCAGAGAGCCAGCAGAGAATCAGGCTAAAGGAACTGGCTCCAAGTGAGCTGCCTGAGTCTGCTGTTGCCATTAATTGCTGTGTGATCTTGAGAGGTCCCTACGCCTCTGTACCTCAGTTTCTTCATCTGGAAAACAGGCACGGTAGTGTCTACTTCCTAGGGTGGTGGTTGTTATGATGAAATGCATTAGTAAATGTGAAGGATTTGGAACAGTGGCATATAGCACAGATCTGCTGTTATTATTGTTGTTGCAAGCTCAGTAAGTGTGGATTATTCCACAGTCCACCTGAAGAACACCATACTGGTACGTTACCCAGAGACCCCTCCACAACTCTCACTGGTACCACTGGTCACGCCTACATCAACCACAAAATCTGTCTCCAATAAGCGTCCATGACATTTGTTAGCCCCTCCTAGGAGGCCATTCCCAGCCACAACCTCACTCTGCCTTTGGATACGATCTCCATTTTTCACTCGAGATTTTTTCCCATCTTCAGCTCTTCTACTTGTGTTCTTCCTCTTCCTTCCTGAATGTGGCCAAGAACCAAGTGTGGTGCAGACCATCAGACCTTGCAGTGATCAGACCAGGGCTCCAGGACTGCTCTTGGTCTGGATGGATGGGTGGGTGGATGGACAGTACTCGACTTCTGATGTTTATAAAATCAACAGAAAATCAAAAGTGGAGCATGAAAAAAATGAGATACCCTGTTAGTGTTTAATTAATCCAATAATCTTATTCTTCATGCTCCTATAGATCCAGAATAGTACCACTGTTATTTTCAGAGATAGAGAATAAATAAATACTAGAGCCCCTTTCCCAAACATTGCAGCACTCTGCAGTTTCCTTTAAAAACTCTTCCTTTTGGGAGTGGACTTGAATTCAACAGAAAGAAGAGTATTACTAAACACGTCCCCTTTGTTAGTCTTAGATTTGGACAAGACCTTGTGACATTTTTTCATGATTGGACATTGCACCATGAGTTAGTAGGACATAGCATTCAGGCTGAGCTCTGACTCTCCAGATGGTGAATAGTTTAATTCATACCCTCATGTAGCTTTGCTATTGACATTTATTAGCCTAGAGTGTTGCTGCCAACACAAGTTTTGAGTAGATTGTGGTATAAACAGATTTCCTCTTTACACATTCTAATCAACGCAGAAGGACTGTTTTCATTGAAACCATATCTCAGCTCAAGCTTCTCCACACGTGTAGACACACACGTAGAGAGTTTAAATTGTATTTATGGCTGGTGAATGTTCTAATTATGGAGCTGCATGTGTTCCGAGAGGAAAATTAAATCAGTGAACATTGTGGGCCAGGACACTCTTCCGCTCTGGTTTGGGTTCTTTATGATTTTAGGCTTTGAGAAATCAATGCCCAGGAATGGTGGGTGACAGTCCAGGCAGACATTCGACTCCTGGTTAATTGACAATGTTATCTACCGATTTTTTTCTTTCCTTAATGAGATGAAGTTTAGTCCTTTATTGCCTGCTTCATCCTAACACATCCCAGAACAATTCCTAAAAAGTGACTGTTCTGGATAATGTCCCAGGACTTATTTTCCACATTAGAATACATAAAGTGCTAAAATGAAAAGGGATGTTATTGGCACTGTGCCCACCATGCCAGTCCCATGGTGCTGTCACAATGGTGACAATCGTGAAGCAGTGCCCAAGCTGCTTTGAAACGCCCCTGCGGAGAGGTTTCAACATCCTTCTCAGCACCACTGAAGAACGGGGCCTTGGCCTCAGCAGATCAATGGGAGCCAAAGGGTTTCAATAAGTAGTGGTTGCTGTTGCTGTGCTAGCTCAAGGAGGATTGCGATTTGCAAAAATGGGCAAAATATGCATTCCGAGGATCTGTAGAACATAATCTAGCCAGGTCCACTCAACCTCAGTAATTTTGCTGCAGCAGACAAAATGCCTTCCTGGTGGAGGGTTGAGTTGACAGATCACTGAGAGGAATTTTTGTCTCGCCCACTCTCCCAGATTATTCTGCTTTTTTATTAATATGCTGCTCAGTCCTTTATGCAGATGGCGTGGTGTAGACCTGGAACCTTGAACTGAATAATCTCTTTGCTGACAGCTGAAAGTAAAGGCATCTGTGGTAATCACAGATGGGGGTGGGGGGGCTCAGGTTGCTTCCAGATGTGAAGTTGATTAATGCTAGAATCGGCACTGCCAGCAGTGAGGCCATGGGAATGAGCAGATCTCAGGAAACGCTTGGTGGTTGTGGCATCAGTGGGTAGAGATATATGCACGGATACTGAACAGGCATCAGTCCTTCACTATCAGCTCAGCAATGTCCAGAAAATCCTCCAGGCTGTAAATCCCCAGACATAAAATGTTTCAGCTGTTTTTCACATTCTCTAATCCAGGAGATTGTTTCCTTAAATTATCATTAGTATTTTACACTAAGAAGTCCAACCCAGGAAGACCCCAGTGGGACAAGCCCCGTACAGAGTTAGGGTCTGCTTAGTTGAGAGTGATAAGGGCCAAGAAGAGAAGAGCAAAAAGTGTGTGATGACACCATAGCACGGCTCTACGACAACGTCTGACTTCCAAAGCACTGTCACATTTGTTTCTTTTATCTTACAAACTTATGAAGAAGGTTAAGAAAAGTGTATGCATGTAAGTAATCCAGAATGTGTAGTTTGATGTGCTCTGTGCACATATAAGGGCCATTGTCATTCTACATCTTCAGGGGGCATTAGGAGATGGATAAATGGTCTATGGAAGGTCACACTGGTTGGTGGCAGAGCCAACTATCTGTACCACAGATACATCATCCACCAGCCCTGCTCCTTCTCTTAGGTCATTGTTTCTCAAAGTGTGGCCCCCCAAAAGTAGCATCAGCATCACCCCAAACCTTGATTAGCACCTGCAGGGATGGGGCCCAACGATCCATTCTATCAATTGAGAACCACTAGCCTTGGCCAATACTTCCCAGTCTGGGTTTCCTGGACCATGGGGCCCAGCAGACGTAACAATGAAGCCCCCTAAGCTCTTTCTAAAATTTCATAAAAGTTAGTTAAAACTGTACTTTAAATGTTATTTTAAAAAATTACATATCTTATTACTTGTGGCTGATAAATAAAAACTGGGGAAGGAAATTGATTATTAATAATGATATTTGGTACTTTTTTCAGTGATGCAATCGCTCAGTTAGTCATTTATTGGTTCTCTATCCTGTCCTGTGCTAGATGCTGGGATATCCAAAGACGGTAAAGTGCCTAATTATAGGCTTGCAAACAGGTTATTACAATATGATAAGATAAGTACTGAAAAGCAGATTTAAAAACTACTATGATAGAAAAAAATATTCTATGTATTTGTTTATTTATTATGTTTTTTGGGACAGAGTCTCACTCTGTCACCCTGGGTAAAGTGCTGTAGCATCACAGTTCACAGCACCATCAGATTCTTTGGGTTCAAGTGATTCTTTTGCTTCTGCCTCCCAAGTAGCTGGGACTACAGGCATCAGCCAAAATGCCTGTTTAGTTTTTCTATTTTTAGTAGAGATAGGGACTTGCTCTTGCTCAAGTTGGTCTCAAACTCCTGAGCTCAGGTGATCTGCCCACCGTGGCCTCCCAGAGTGCTAGGATTACAGGCATGAGCCACCATGCCAGCTGAAACTTTTTTTTCTAAAATACTGGGGGAGAAGGGGAAGTCTCCAGATTGTGCGATTGCTTCAAGGCTTTGTGGTTGAGCTTGAGTGGTTGGGATGGGGAGATATGGGATGAGAGCCAGCTCAGGTTGAAACCTGCTCCTCATCTTCTTGTCCCAACCACCCCGTTGAGGACCAGCAGAAACACAAGCCCACTTCTGGGTCCTGAGTTTGTTCCTGTCTTCAGCAGAAACATTTCTGATTACAAGGAGCATCAATAGAGCATTTGGAGCAGTCTCACAGAGGCACTGCATGACTGGAAACTTTAAATAAGACCTTCAACTTATGTTTTCATAGCCCTGCCTCCTTGTTTATTGTAATGGGAAATTATTTAAAAGATGCCTCCCTGTTTCACCAGGAACTGGAAACCAAGTGAAATGTCGATATGAAGAACACTTCAGTTTTATTCCAGTACAATTACTTTTGTAATGCTCAACTACTCCACAGGTCTTTGTATTTTTGTTGTTGTTGTTTTAAATCTGTGATTGTGTGGTTTCAGAAAAAAAATACTCTCTGGCTTAATTTTGCTTTCAGAAGATAGTGAAGTCTGTCTCTGCTTGTTAGATTGTTGTTTGTAGTGCCCCATGCCTAAGAGGATGATGGGCCAACCTCTGTATGTCCTTTGAAGTTTGCTTTCCATCTGCCTATAATTCCACCTTGGAATGTCTGTGGGTACCAAGCGTAACTAAAACCCAGCAGGGAGGGGGCAGGATGGAGATGTGACACCAAGAACTTTCATATGTAACAACTGAAACTTACAGAGATAACATTAGCAATTGCTCTCTTTTTTGGGGGTGTGCTTCTGGTTCTAAATGAGGTGTTAGTGTTTGCGAGGGTGATAACCTTGTCCCATTGAATTAAAATGAGAAAACAATCCAGTTGCCTAGAGAGCCAAAAACAAACCTCAGAACCGTTTAATTCATCCGTCAAACAAACTGTATTTTAGGAAATGCAGGACAGAGAAAAATGCACAAAAGCAAAAGAGGTTTATTTATTTGTACAAAAGTAGAATGACAGGCGTTTGAGTGGATCCAAATAGAGTTTAGGGAGAAAAAATGTGATTCATTGCCAGCTATTAAATCTTTGTTTATCCTTCTTTAAACTAACCAGAAACACATTTTGGAAAAACGTGAGTTAACAGTTTAAGCACCAAAAACCTGCGAGGGGTGCTGCCCCAACCCTCCTGCCTTCCAAGGGAAAGATGGGGTGAAACAAGCTGGGCAGGGGTGCGTGTCCAGCCCTGCTTCTGAAGTCTCCCCTCAGAGGTGGGGAGAAGTCCTTCAGCTTCCGTACACAGGGATGCTAAGAGCTGCAGCAACAAAGCTCGTGTTTACAAGATACTTTTAGATGGAGGACTTTGAAGGATACAAAACATTTCTCCAAAGACACAATAACTGACTGAGTGATGTCCTCAAGGAAGCACCTTTTCCCAGATAACCAGTCCTTATCATAATGCACATCTCCCAGGTCATGGCTGGTTTCACCAGTGCTGACTCCAGATACAGCTATGGGACTGAAATTCTTCAGAGCACTTGACAAGTATCTGAAAAATTTGCTGGATCCCAGTACCCTGCGGAAGAAACCTCTGCAGACTGCAGTGTGCCGGGTAACCCCTGCTGCCCTGGCCCTGTGCTTCTTGCAGCAGTTTTTTTAGCTGTTTTTACTCCAGCCCCCACCCTCCTTGAATAAGTATATTGGTGTAAATATTTGGAATGCTAATGCCCTTAGAATTGGAGGGGGAGGTATTTACTGCAGAGTATAGGAATTAACTTGATGTAATTAATTACAAAAATATACACATTTCTGAAAGAAGCAGTGCAAATGTAACTTTTCTGGAGCAGGAGCCTAACATCTTTTTGCTTTTTAAGCAAATAATTCCATCGTAAGGATTATCTATGGTCTGCAGTCTTAGGAGCATCTGGAAAGGAGTCTCTGTGCTGACTTAAAGTCCACAAGGAAAGGCCCAAGTGGACTCATTAGCTCCAAAGACCTATTCCCCCAACCCCCCTTCAGTGGCCTAGTGGAAGGAAGATCCACAGAGTGGTCTGCTAGTTTTCAGGTTTCAGGGGATCCAGTGAAGAAACAGTCCCATATCTGCTTCTGTCCTTCCTTTCCCCATAAACCTTCAACTTTTCTCTTAGCAGAGCATCCTCTACCCACATAAAGTAGGCAGTGAAAAGCAGTGATTATGGTAGCTTTTCACTGACCGGGTATAATGCACAGGTGTACGGCACACTTCCTGGGTGAAGGACACAGCTACAACTTGGGATTTGCCTTATGAGTGCAAACAATATGACCTGATCGTATATACCCTCATATTAATCTGAAATTTAAAAAAATCAAAAATAAGGTAAGATTGCTTAAGGAAAAAGAAGAAACAAAGAAAGAAAATGGTGATTAGATTGGGTTCTCCTGTAGCAGGCATAGGGCCTTCTTACCTGATAGCAGTGTGGGTCACCTGGGCTAGGTCCCTGCAGGAGCAGGGTGCAAATTAGGACGTATTTCCCTTAGCTGTCTATTTAGTGCCTAGTGTTAGGAAGACTTTTCCTAAAATTTCTCTTAAATTAACAACATTTTAACCTTATCCACACAACAAAGAAAAAACAGCCTTCATCATCATCCTGTGGGTTTCCACACCTCACTTTTGGGGTGAGGATCCCTTTGAATCCTTGCAACAGTACTATGAGATTGATGTGGTGAGAGGAACATAAAACAGCCTGGGAGGTAAGAGGAAGAAAAACTTAGAAGAAAGCTCTGCCATCTCTCTGGCCATTTGGCCAGGGTAACAGTGTACAGAGAGAACGAAGAGGAAGTATTCAGAAATGTCATAATATGCATTATTCCAGAAGCTACAAGCACCTTCACTAAACCCCTCTTGTCTCTGAGGGAATACCTGGGGATGAGACTGGGCTGAGGAGGGATGCTTGCAAGAGATCCAGCCTTATCATTCTCTGACCTTGATCACAGAACACATGGGTAAAGGGATAAAGAATTATTAAAAAATAAAGTGAATTCTCCCAGAAGCCGCCACTCTTCCTTTCCCCTAGCAGTCCTGAGGTGATCTGTGAAAATGGTTCGCTTGACCCAGAAAACCCCACAAAGTCATGCAAGTCGAGAGGCTCAAATCTTCATGTTCACTGCAAGAACACGTGTGAAACTGCCCAGGCCATCAAGGGTATGCATATACGACAAGCCACCAAGTGTCCGAAGGATGTCACTTTAAAGAAACTGTGTATCATTCCGATGTTACAATGGTGGAGTTGATAGGTGTGCCCAGGCCAAACAGTGGGGCTGGACACAGGGTCGGTGGCCCAAAAAGAATACTGAATTGGTGCTGCACATGCTTGCAT
This sequence comes from Loris lydekkerianus, assembly GCA_963574355.1. Classification (NCBI taxonomy): domain Eukaryota; kingdom Metazoa; phylum Chordata; class Mammalia; order Primates; family Lorisidae; genus Loris; species Loris lydekkerianus. The sequence continues at coordinate 64,671 of CAUYPK010113094.1, forward strand.
ATACAGAGAATAATGTTGAACTTAAGGGTTTAGATGTAGATTCTTTGGTTGTTGAGCATATCCAAGAGAGCAAAGCACCCGAGATACGTTGCTGACCTTACGGAGCTCATGGTCACATTAGCTCATCCATGGGTCCCCCTGCCACATGGAGACGATCCTTACTGAAAAGGAATAAATTGTTCCCAAACCAGAAGAGGAGGTAACACAGAAGATATTTCGGAAGAAACCGAAGAAACAAAAACTTATGGCATGGGGATAGATGCAACATAAAATAAATGCAAATAACAGTTAAAAACAAACAAACAAATAAAGTTCCCAGAAAGTACTTAAAAAAAAAATCTTATCACCTCTTTGTAACTATTCACCTGACTGCCTGACCAGTGTTTTGGTGCTTCTGAGAAGGATGGCAAGGGACGGACTGTGGATGGGACCCTCGGCTCACACGTAGGAGATGCTGAGATGAGGCAGCAGCAGTGGGGAGTCCCTGCAAGGTCCCCTGGCTCTGGCCTGGCTTCCTTTGCCACACCACCTTCTACTCTCATGGTGGTCCCGACCACATTGCCACCGGCACTCGGTGGTGACATGACGTCTCTGTGCTAGAGCTTCCCACCCAAGAGCATGGCAGCAGGACAGCACTGTGGTCATTTCCCCCAGACATCTGTAGCAAGGACCAGAATTTCAAGAAGCGATAGAGTCTACAACCCAGGAATTCCACTCCTAGATCTATACCCAAGAGAATGGAAAACGTATCTTCATACAAAGACTTGCACATAAACGCCCACGGAGCACTGTTCACAGTAGCCAGGCAGCAATCCACGTGCCCCTGAGCTGAGGATGGCTAAAACAATGCAGAACATGCATATGAGGGGGTTCCTTTCAGCTCTAACGAGGACCCCAACGCTGATACATGCCACAACACGGATGAACCTTGAAAACATTATGCTGAGTGAAAGAAACCAGACAAAAAAGGCCACAGATTGCATGATTTCATTCATATGAAATGTCCGTAGAGGCAAATCCATGGAGACAGAAAGTAGATTAGTGGTTGTCAGCAGCTAGGGGCAAGAGAGAGTGGGAGTAACCTGCAGATGGGTTGATGGAAGTGTTCTGGAATTACAATGGTGATGGTTGCACGGCATAGTGAATACACATCTACACTAAAACTCACTGAATCTCACACTTTAAAATGGTGAGCTTTGTGTTATGTGACTTTTCTCATTTAAAAATGCAATTTCAAAAAAAGAAATAATGAAGGGAGTCACTGGCAAGCAGCAGCCCTCTTTCCTTTTCTCTGTCCCCTTTGAACTAACCGGGAACCTTGGTCAAACACTTGTGCACCCCAGAGCTGCATTTTGGACTCATCTGTTTTGGCTCTTCCACCTTTTCTCCACTTCCAGACACATCTCTGCAGCTCAGTAAGCCCCCTTCAAGCCTCAAATGTGGATTCAGTTCCAGCTATTTCTTTTTGTGCTGCACTATGTGTGGGTCCTGTGGGCTTGAGTGTCCTAGGTAGAGTCCTTGAATCGCCTACCTGTGTCCAGGTCCACTGCTCCTGTGAGCTGCTCCCGTCAAAGCTGGATTCCTCCTCCATTATTGGAAAGCAGCAGGGAAGCTGGTTTAGAAAACTGACAGAAAAACAAGACTTGGCAAAAAGCCACCTCAAGCATGCTATTCCTTTGGACTGCTGTCACAAGACAAAGTCTTGGAGTAAAGAGATACCTCTATCATGGAGATCCTGAGGATACCTCTGTTTGCTCTTGGTCTCTCTGTCCTCCTCTGCAGGTGCCATCACAGACACTGCCCTGAGGCCACCACGTGGAATCCACATGTCTTTTGGCTACAAGTGGGAGGGTTTCTCAGGTTAGAAACTCATCAGAATGGCAGCCCAGGCACCGGCTGTGCCTGCTCCCTGTCCATCTTCCCCGCAGATCTGCTCTGCTCTTCAAGTGAGGGACTAGGATCTCTCTCTTCCCCACCACAGGTGCCTCAATCCAGGCATTTCCAGCCCTCCCTTCCGGATGACTCACTTCAGATCCCACAACCAGGAGCGCTGCCCGCCACCCTGGGTGATGATTCTGAAGGACACACAAAATGACAACCCCCAGTTCTGAGAAGCAAAGGAAATTACAACCCACCAAAGGCCTCAAGCAGGCATGCGGAGACGTGAGGTGACTAAAGCAGTGCTGTCCCGACTGGGCCACACAAATTCAAGCTGGCTTAATAGACTCACAGGCTCTGGGTTTATTTATTTATTTTTTTATTAAATCATAGCTGCGTACATTGATATGATCATGGGGCATCATACACTAGCTTTATAGACTGTTTGACACATTTTCATCACAATGGTTAACATAGCCTTCCTGGCATTTTCTTAGTTACTGTGCCAAGACATTTACATTCCACATTTACTGAGTTTCACATATACCCTTGTTAGATGCCCCTCAGGTGTAATCCCACCAGTACCCCTCCCTTCCCTCCCTTTTCCCCTTCCCCCTATTCTTAGGTTGTAACTGGGTTATAGCTTTCATGTGAAAGCCCTAAATTAGTTTCATAGTAGGGCTGAAACTATAAAAATACTAGAGGAGAGTGCAGGGAAAACCCTTAAAGAAATCGGTCTGGGCGAGTGTTTTATGAGGAGAACCCCCCGGGCAATTGAAGCAGCTTCAAAAATACACTACTGGGACCTGATCAAACTAAAAAGCTTCTGCACAGCCAAGAACACAGTAAGTAAAACAAGCAAACAGCCCTCAGAATGGGAGAAGATATTTGCAGGTTATGTCTC